>SJYC01014591.1:0-26758 GCA_006408675.1 Madoqua kirkii
ATTACATTGTGAGTTAATTTTCATTATATATTACATCTAGAGAACATATTAGAATTTGCTCAGAATTCTTAAGCTTCTTGATGTATTTAACTTCTCAAAAGAATTATATGCATTTTGATTTCCATTACTGATATACAAAAATCCTTTCAAAGTCAGTCTTGAAAGTATTAAGTTTTCTCGTGGCTATCATGTGCTTTCGTTGCAGGAAGGGGTCCCCTTCCAGGGCCGGAGAGTAGGCCCTTGTCTAACACTCAGAAAAATGAATTGTTAGAGGAGACACACATGCTGACGACTCCACAGACTTTCTTGGGAAGGGGCACCTGGGCAGAGAGCAGCAGGGTGAGGGGAGGCAGCAGAGCTGCTTTGCCATGTCTTGTGTTTTGTGGCAATGGAATTAGTTTCCAGGTTGTCTCTGGCCATCTTTGTGACTTAGTGTCCTTCCCAGTGGCGAGTGCATGGCTTAGTGAAGATGGCTGCCAGCGAGGATTCTGGGAGGTTGGTAGAACATATGGTCTCCTCTCTTGACCTTTCCTCAATTCTTCCAGTTGGTGATATTTTGTTAGTTATGCATTCCTTATCAGGACCTGCTGTCCTAAGATAAGCTTGCAAGTGGTACTATCTTGCCTGCCCAGGGCAGGCAGTTTCAGTCGGTGTTTCCCCTAACAGTTTAAGAATTTGCAGACACAGTCATTTCTTGAAGGAGCTGATTGGTGAGTGGTAATACTGTACTTTAAAATATATTAGCATCATTGGAAATGAAATAAATCCTGTAAAACAATCCACTTTATTTCTGTATTATAAAATGTTTCTTAGATAGCTTCTATGTTGGTTAAAATTAGATAACCTTTCCTTTGTGGTTCCATTAATGTTTTATAATGAAAAATAAGAACAATTAATGAAGAGATTAGTTGAATAAGGAAAAGTGAATCATAAAAGAGAGATTTTACCCCGATTAATGATTTGGGTAACCATGGTAACATTAGAATGTACTATTTGCTGAGTTTTGATTCTGTTTTATGATAATTAAAGATGGGGTCATCACAGTTTGAATCTAAGTTTGACATAAAAGATGGAGACTACCATAACGAATGACTTTTGTTAAGTGTTCAATGACATTAAGCCATAGTATGGTTTTGGACTGAATCTGAATTTACCTTTTTGGGAAGATTTGGTTTCCTTCCAAACATTTAGGGTTTCTCTGGTTTCTTTCCTTCAACACTTGATCTATTTCATTGCTTTTAACCAACGATGGGAAATATTTCTTAACCAAATCACCAAGTTTATAATAAGTATTCATGAAATAAAAATAAGTATGCCGCCACTGTGGATAAAGTATGTACTTTGTGAGAAGCTTTTTTCATTTTGTCACTCAGGGGCCTTATGTGCAGTTTTCTGGGTAGGTATCTGACATCAGATAAAAGGGGCATTACCCTTTTAGATTTTAAAGAGGACTGAAGGTTCCTGATGCTTGTGCAGGGCTATATGTGGTGTGAGAGCAAGTGTCTGTACCCGCAGACACATACGTTTATACGAACGTTTCACTTTTATTCTGGAAAAGTGTATTCTGATATTAAGAACAGAGCTAGTCTGTGTGCCAGTTTCTTGTTTAGTCACTAAACTGTGTCCGACTTTTTTGCAACCCCAGGGACTGTAGCCCGCCAGGCTCCTCTGTCCATGGCACTTCTCAAGAAAGAATACTGGGATGGGTTGCCGTTTCCTTATCCAGGGAATCTTTCCAGTCTAGGGGTCCAACCGATGTCTCCTGCTCTGGCAGGCAGATTCTTTTCCACTGAACCTCCAAGGGAAGCCAGTTACTGTAGCTAAAATGATGGCTAAGAGACTATTCCTGTCTTCAAGAAGGATGTGGTCAAAGTGCGTGCTCCACCTGTGAAAATATTAAATGTATCAGTAGATACCTAAGTCTTAACATCTTCTTCTACTTTCCTAGAAGAAACTTTCTATAGAAAAACCCCATTTGGTTTTAATATATGTATTGCATATTTGGCAACTGTAAGCCGTTTAGGTTCTACACCTAAACTTTTGGAGCAAAATGTTGTGAAATGTGGGAATTTGGAGATCTTAAAATCAAGCATTTTTATGTATATCAATACTCTTCCCAAACATGTTTTCACATAATTCAGTTTGGTTCTTGTATCCCCGTGAATTAACAAAGTCAGAAAATTTGAATTTTACAAATGAAGAAACTGTGACTCAGAAGCACTTGGTGAGTTGCCTAGATTGCTGAAGTACCAAGTGTGGAGGATATGTTCTCTTTCTGGATTTGTGTGGATGGGCTGTGCAAATGAAATATGTTGAAATTCCTCAACAGTCAGAACTATTTAAATTTAAGGTGGTGGCATTGCAGAGAGATGATTAACTCTAAAAGAAGGTTTTAAAATATGCTGTTATTTCCATTTAGAATGGTTAATAAAGTCTTAATTCTGAGTGAAGGGGAAAAAAAAAATCATTGCCCAAAGCATCTGTATTTTAAATAGAGTATGTGCATGCCTAATAGTCTTTAATAGTGTCTGGATTTTTTTCCCCTCAATTTAGGGAACCCATAGTACACACATTGTATATATTAGTCAGTTCTGATATATAAAATTAACATTAAAATTAAAGGGTTGTTCTAGATCATGTCTAACAGCATCCCTTCTAAATGTGAAATTCTGAATTTTGGTTATTTTTATGTTAGATTATATAATTCAGTTCACTCGCTCAGTCATCGTCAACTCTGCGACCCCGTGGACTGCAGCACACCAGGCTTCCCTGTCCATCACCATCTGCCAGACCTTGCTCGAACTCATGTCTGTTGAGTCAGTGGTGCCATCCAACCATCTCATCCTTTGTTGTTCCTTTTTCCTCCTGCCTTCAGTCTTTCCCAGCATCAGGGTCTTTTCCAGTGAATCAGTTCTTCGCCTCAGGTGGCCAAAGTATTGGAGTTTCAGCTTCAGCCTCAGTCCTTCCAATGAATATTCAGGACTAATCTCCTTGATGATTGACTGGTTGGATCTCCTTGCAGTCCAAGAGACTCTGAAGAGTCCTCCAGCACCACAGTTCAAAAACATCAAACACAGATCAAAGTTTATATAATACTTTTTTTTCATGTTTATCTTTTGAAAACTGAAAAATCAAGACCCATTTTAAAGTTGGCAGTAGACACTTCACTTGTAGTAAAGAATCTGACATTTTGTATTTGGAATTCAGATGCATTTTTACCCATGGAAACAATCTGCTGGTCCTCAGGTTTCTACAGCTGTGGAACCAGGTAGCTCAGTTATAAGATGGATAAAACTAGACTTTGGGGAATTACACAGGCAAAGCTGGCCATCAGGCTGCCCACTGCTGCATTCGGAAGCATTCATTCTGTGAAGCTGGGAGTTTGTTCTAGGTCTATCAGACGCCTACAGTTTACAAAAGATCTTAAAGTAATTTACTAGAGAGAACATTCCTAATTTGGGGTAGGGGCTATTATACAACTTAGCCAGCGTTATCTAGCAACAGAATAGGGATAGGAACTTGTGACTTCTAATTTGGGTTTTTCTGTAGCAGCTTGAGGTATTCTGAATGGAGCCTTTTAGTTTACTCTGGGCATAAGTAATAATTTTTGCTTCAAGTTGCTTTTTTTGTTGTAGTAGGAGAACTCTGCCTTTGATTGGATTGTGTATTTCCAAGTCTGTATTTTCCTCAAAGGAAGAAAGATTGGGCCAGGAAGATTTACCATGAGGATGATTTCAAATAGTAGTGGAGGAACTTTTTATTTGTTTTCAACTATAATACTTAATATATTTAATTTTCAAATAACATTAAAAGAAGGCTCAAGATTTTATGAACTTTTTTGAATGAGGAATATTAAGTCATCAACCTTAAGATTAAATACAAGTTCGCATCCTCTCCAGACTCAAAGGGACTTAAAACACGTTCATATTATCTTTCTGTGTGTCTCTTTGAGTATATAGGTGTATGTAAAAGCTCAAAGAGCTTGTGATTTTCTAAGTTTGTTTAGGTCATAAAAGTTGGGGAGCCAAGATTCAGTTCGGTCTTTTGTGTGTATGAAATATGAACTTCCTGGTGACCGGAGCTGTATGTCTTCAACGTGAATTGAGGGACAGGAGAAATTACAGAAGATTTTACTACTACATTGAGAACTTTTATGGTTCAGAATAAGTTTATACCTTTTCTTTTGTGATAGTTGGAGCCTTAGTAGATGAACTATGGTAAGTTAAATAATAAATGAAAATGCCTCTATTGTTGCCCAATTTGTTTTTTTAATCCATTGAGTAGAGAATTTGTATGAAGTGGTCAACTAATCAATCCTTTAGCCATTGTCGTTGAGTTAAATGATTATAAGGTGTTTGTCCTCCCAGTAACAGAGGTTGGGGAGCAGGAGGAGAACAGCAGTGGGGAAGTGTTGCACATCAGACCATGGTGCACAAAGCCGTTGATGATACTGAGAGTACTGCATCATCCTGGAGAACTGAGTGTGTCAAAACTCAGGCCTTTCTTTCTGGGCCACTCAATGGCTTGCTTTTGTGCAGCAAAAGGTAAAAACATCCAGAAGATATGCAGTGGTCATTTGGTTTAAACAACTTGCTGCCTTTTGCCCTGAATACTTTTTTAGGAAATAATGACACTCAATAAATAATGAAATCTGATATGAAACCATTTTTTTTTAAACTATAAGTATGAAAATTGTTTTAAATATGTCTGGCAAGAATGAGAATCCTGGACATAACATTGTATTTATGTTGGAACCAGTGCAAAAACACTTCCCTGACAGTTAACTTATCCAGGAAGCAAGACTAAGGTATATTAAGACAGAGAGGATAGTTGTGAAACTCTTAAAGAGCCTTTGGATGTTTCAAATTCAGTAACAAATGACCTATTTAGGGTTTAATTTTGTACATAGACCTGAAAGCTGGTTCTACACAGGGGTAAAGTAGTATCATATCAAAATCAGTATGCTTAGAGCAGAAAAATGAGCAGGATCATTTGGTAATAACACTGTTATGCTGACATAAGAGAATTACCATTCTGTCTGAATTCTGCTGGGGTTTTTAGGACTTTTGTGGGGGAAAACCTTGGTGAATTGAGCGCTGAGTTCTGCCCACTTCCTAGCTCCCTGACTTTAAGCAAGTTAATTTTTCATCCCACGGATACTTAACTGTCTTTGCATGTGCTGTCATTGTTCTCAGCGTCTAAGTCCTGTGCCTCAGTCACCTACCTTATCCATAAAGCGAGAGCATTATCTCCCAGTTTCCATGATTTTCTCCCAAGCCCCTTTATTGGGGTGTAATTTAAATGCTGTAAAATGCGCCTGTTTTTAAGTGTAGGCCGTTCCTGTCATCCTAGAAGAAAACCGAACTGTTAGCAGTCATTCCTCATTCCCAGCTCCGGGCAGCCACTAACATACCTCCCACCACTATACAGTTGCCCTTTCTGGACATTTTATATAAAAGGAATCCTACAGTATGTGGTCTTTTGTGCCTGGCTCCTTTTACTTAGCTTGATGTTTTTGAGATTTATCCCTGTTGTAGCCATGTACTTGGTATTCCATTGTATGGCTGGGTCACATTTTGTTTGCCTATTCATCAGTTGATAGACATTCGGTTGCTTCCAGTTTTTGGCTATTATGAACAAATGCTGTGAATAGTAATAATATGAATGCCATTGTGGACTTTCTAAGAAACTTGTATTCTTTTATGAAACTGCTGGGCTTTTCCAGAGTGGCGGTATCATTTTCCTTTCCCATCAGCAATGTGTGTTGTTGTTTAATCTCAGTCGTGTTTGACTTTTGCGACCCCAGGGATTGCAGCCTGCCAGGTTTCTCAGTCTATGGGATTTCCCAGGCAAGATGACTGGAGTGGGTTGCCATTTCTTCTGCAGGGATCTTCCTGACCTAGGGATCAACCCACATGTCCTGCATTACAAGCAGATTCTTTACCTCTGAGCCACTGGGGAGAATGTATGAGAGTTTCAGTTTCTCCACATTTTTGACAACAGTTGTGTTTGTTTGTATTTTCAATTAGTATTTTCAATTTCATTCTAGTGGGAGTGAGGTAGTGTCTCATTGTGGTTTTAATTTGCATTTTCTTAGTAACTGATGATGTTGAGAATCTTTTCATGTCTATATAGTCCATTCATATATCTTTGGTCAAAAGTTTATTCAGATCTTTTGCTCATTTAAAAAAATTGAAGTATAGTTGAATTACAATACAGTGTTGTGTTAAACAACAGCAAAGTGATTCAGTTATATATATATACACTTCAGATAATTTTCCATTATAGGTTATTATAAGATACTGACTATAATTCCCTGTGCTATCTTGTTGCTTATCTATTTTATGTATAGTAGTTTGTATCTGTTAATCCTGTGCTCCTAATTTCTTTCCCCTCTCCCTGCTTTGGTAACCATGTTTGTTTTCTATGTCTGTGAGTCTATTTCTGTTTTGTATATAGATTTGTTATTATTTTTTGAGTCCACATATAAGTTATATTGTATAATATTTGTCTTCCTCTGGTTTCACTGAGTGTAATATTCTCTAGGCCTGTCTATGCTGCTGCAAATGACAATATTTCATTCTTTTTATGGCTGAGTAATATTCCATTATATATGTATACTGCATCTTTGTAAGCCAATTGTCTGTTGATGGGCACTTGGATTGCTTCCATATCTTGCTTTATTCCATTTAAAAAACCTTTATCTTCTTATTAATGAATTTGTAAGTATTTTTGTATCCTAGGTACAAATTCCTTATCATGTATGTAATTTGTGACTATCTTCTCCCACTCTGGCTTATCATTTGGTTTTCTTGATGGTATCTTGAAATGCAGAAATTTTAAGTTTTGATGAAGTCCAATTTACTGATATCTTAGTTTTCTTTTTCTATGATCCTTTGTCTGTGTGTTGTCCATTTATGATTTTAACCTGTTCTAAAGAAACTTTTGGATACTGGGATGTTGGGTCTGTTACCTTTGTAATGTTTTTCATGGACCAAGCTTATTTTCAATGCATGCATACCGGGACTACGGAATAAATGTTCTTCATTGAATTTACTCTGTTTTGGGAGGTTCATCTCAAATATGTTTACCTTCTTTCAGAATAAGCTAACATCTGCTGCAGATTCTGTTGTCAGCTTGAGCTGACATTAGTATTTTTGGTGTGAGGTTTTATTACTTGATGCTAATTTGTTTATGAACATTATCATTTGAGTATAAAAATTATTTTCATCTCATAATTATACTGTTCAGGCTTACATGTTCTTCAGGAAATCACCATTTATAAATTATTTTCAAAACATCTAAGATTAATTGCCAGATAAGTTTTACAGTTAAAAGAATCAAAGGATACTTTTAAGATGGATTTTTGATCAGATGCAAATGAATGGCATTTATGTCTATGGTGGGAGGTTATTGTGCCAGGCTGTAAAAGGGCTAGCCTCAGTTCTGTAAGAAAGAATAAAACCAGCTGTGCATTCCACAACTTCTATCTTGTTTCATGAATACAGTTAAGTCCGTGCTTTAAATGAGGGTTTCTGAGCATTAGCATTGTTGGTGTTTTGCGCCGAGCAGTTCCCTGTTGCGTGGGGCTGTCCTGTGCATTGTACTCCTGGCCTCTGCCCACTAGGGGCCAGTAGCTCTCCCTAGTTGTGACAGCCAAAACTGTCTCCAGGTGTTGCTGCGTCCCCTGGGAGACAAGATCATCTCCCAGTAAAGAATCGCTGCTTTAGATATGTATCTCAAACTATAAGAATAGGAATGGAATTCAGAGAAGTCCCCTCCTTTCCCCAAATATAAGTAGGAATGGTCTGTCAGCTGTGCCACTGGGATTGATAAAGTGGTCTTTGCAAGAAGCCCATGAAACTTAGAGGCTGGTGGTTCTTCCTTGGTCCTCCTCAGGCACTTCTCCATAATCTCTCTCCCCTACCTGCCAGCTTCTTTATCTTCTTTTGTGTATATTGCTCTTTCATGAGCAAGCAGAGACACCCCCACCCCTAGTTTTTTTTTTTTTTTAACTTTTAAATTGTATATTGGGGTGTAGCTGTTAAATGATGTTGTGATGGTTTCAGTTGGACAGCAAAGGGTCTCAGCCATACATATGTACCATTCTCCCCCAAGCTGCTGTCCCATCCAGGCTGCAGCATGACATTGGGCAGAGTTCCCTGTGCTATAGAATAGGTCCTTGTTGGTTATCCATTTTAAATATAGCATTGTGGACTTGTCCCAAACTCGCTAACTGTCCCAGTTTTTTTAACCTGAAGATGTGGTAACCGTTTCCAGATGGGTATTGGAAGAAAGTGAACTTAAGGAAAAGGAGGAGGACTGAGTTGGGTTTCCTCTGCTTCAACTTTTAAAACTTCCGCTGTCATACAGAAAGCCCCAAAGCATATGGGAATGGGACTTTAGAGAGTGACCAGAGAGGAGCGTGTGAGGAAGAGGTAGTTGAGTGTTGTGCGCAAACCGGAATGGCTGTACTCTCGTTGAAGCAGGCATACATTGCTCTCGGTCCAGTTCCCCCTCTCAGTCACTACTGCTCCACGGGTGGAGCTCTCATCTACACGCAGACAGATGTCGCATTTGTGGGCGCCAGGAGGCTGCAGGATGATTACTCAGAGAAGCACAGATAAGAATTTCCCGACATTTGTCTCTGTAAAGTCCCAGCCCTAACCTTGCAGTTTTAACCTTTAAATGGCACACAGGCTCCAAAGGCCCTTTCCACTGCAGCAGTATGAGCTACTCTTAGTGATTGGGGAATCATCTGGTAGTTAATGATGGCTACAGAGTTTTTGACAGAGCAGCACCCACCTCATACAACGTTCTCGTGAAACTGTGGTTATGAAATGGTCACTGGTTGCAACAGCACCGAGCCATTATGATTTCTCTGGCTTTCCTTCTCGCTGGTTAATGAAAACCCTGGCTGTCATATATGTTCCCAAGTCCCATTTTACTCAATTCTTTTCTATCACAATGCTTGCTTCCCCCTTCAGCTGACGCAGACTCCGCTGCCTCCTATAATTTTCCTAATTGCTTTCTCTTCTGTCTCAGTCTGCACAGTAACAGTGGGAAAGAAAAGTCCGAGAAGGCTGACTGTGGGGAGGGAGGGGCCCGGGCGGCTTACGGGAGGTGGCTATTTCCTAACTGTAGTGTTTCTTACCCGCTCCCCTCAGTGCGGCCAGACTCGTCCTCTTAGATCGGGAGTGCTCCCACACGTGCAGAAACTGAGCTGAGGAGGAGGGCTTGGACTTGACTGAGGGCCTGCTCTGTGCCCGGTGCCCGCCTGGGCTTCTTGTGCCTCGTTTTATTTAATCTTCAAGGTGCCCTTTGAGGAGTGTTTTTGTCTCCTGTTGCAGGAGAGGAGCTGACACACAGAGAGGTTAATTTGTCGTTCTCACCCAGGGCTGGCATTAAGATACAGGTCCTTCTGACCCTCGGTCTGTGCCGGTCTGTGCTGTCTCCTTTTCCTGGCCTTTTCAGGTTAGTAGTACTGCCATCTCAAAGGGAAAGGGAAGCGACTGTGGGTCCCCAGAGCAGTGTGTACCATGAAAGACACTGGTGTTGCGGGTAGAGATTACAGACCTCAGCTGCAAAGGCAGTTTCAGGTCTATGAGGAAGAATAAGACTAACTGTATTCTCAGAAGAGTGCTGCTTTCTGGAAGGATCATCTTGGCTTGAGATGGTAGCTATCACTTCCCTCAAGGTGTAGAAAATATGATTTAACTACTGGATGACTCTTCGCAAAGAATATCATGATTAATTAAGTGCCCGTTAATTCTACTGGTATTAAAAGTGTCTTTAATTGTCCGACTGAAGGAGATAGGAGTAATCCAAAAAAGTGTCAGTTGCTTGAGTGCACTGATTGGTCTTTTGTGGCTGGAGTAGATAGAAGAAAAGGAGTAAGGTAAAGGTTATGTTTATATGTGTGTATGTATGAAATTGGATATTTGTGCTGTTTGAGAAATTTGCCTTGGATCTTCAGTCTGCTTTTTAGTTCACAATAAAGAGAATATTAACCTCTTATTGACTCTAAACCATAGAAAGCTACTTGCCTCCTTTCTTTCATGATTCCTTTTCACATTTATACTTTTTTCTTAGGGAAGGAACATCAGAAAAGATGGGAAGTAGTGCACAGAGGGGCAAGAAGAAGATGGAGTCTTTGAGTTGCTGGCCTGACACTGCTTTGGCTTACAGTTCTCTTCAACTCTTGAATCCCTTCCTGACTTCCCGTGTTGTCAGGGGGCCACTGTAGGGGAAATAAATTCCCCCCAAAGTGAGAAATAGGTAGGAGCTTCTGGAGAAGTGATGGCTGCGTTAAGTTTCTCAACCAGGGAGGGAGATTTATACTGTGCTTAAAGCTGGGGGAAACGTTTATACCTGCTACTGGAACTGATTTGACATTTAACTTCTCTTCTAAAAGCATTACAAATTAACTGTTTTAAGCTGTAAAACCATTTGTAGTAACAGACCCAGCAATTAATCACCTAGTGTTTGTCTCTTAAAAAATGATGTATTGCAGCTCCACCAGGTAGCTGCTGGCAGCGTGCATGAGAAGGCCACCGTCCTCCAGGAGGAGGGAGAAGCTGCTCTTGACTGCGTGCGTGCCTCATTGTGACTCCATCGAAATCCAGTTGAGTGCAGGGCTTCCCAGGCGGCGCTAGTGGTAAAGAACCCTCCTGACAATGAAGGAGGTGTTAAGAGATGCGGGTTTGATCCCTAGGTTGGGATGGTCCCCTGGACGAGGGCATGGTAACTCAATCTAGTGTTCTTGGCCTGGAGAATCCCTTGGACGGAGGAGCCTGTGGGGCTACAATCCATGGGGTCACAAAGAGTCAGACACAACTGAAGCAACCTAGCATGCATGTAGGGCAAAGAAGAGAGACCATGGCAGGTTTTTCTAGGAAGTCTGTCTGGCAAAAAACTCCCACAAGATCACTGTGACTCATTTTTGACATATAAATACCCAAACCTGGAGACAGTTTTCTGATGGGTTAGTTGTACCTCTCATGTCTTTGGGTATCCTCATTCTGGCTATTTTTTTTGGTTTTCATGAAAAGGCAGAGGATACTTAGGCCCACAGTTGATTTTAGCTTGTGGCTGTTAGACACCTGAATGTGACTTAGCTCAGATGCTAAATACTGTAGTGTGTAATGACCACCCTGGAGTAGGAGAGATGCCGGTGACCTGGATTCTGTTTTAGGCTCTGCTCCTATTAGGCTGGTGGCTTTTTTTTTTTTTTTTAGGTTGTCAGTTTTCTTATCTGGAAATGAATGAATTATACTGACCATCTCCATAAACTCTTAGTGCATTTGAGTGGTTTTTGCTTTAATTTGGAAAAGAATAAACTCGTTAACCACTTGAAACCAAATATAAAAGGTTAAAGAGAAAAGCTATACTTAATGTAGACATTTACATTTTTTAAATTAAACTCTGCATTATGATATTGATGATAAGAACTAGAATGAGCCAATCTTTACTTTTCTCTCTCTAGTTCTAATATGGCACAGATGTGATAATAAAGCCCATATGCAGCCTTGCTGAAAGTATCTGATTAGACATAAAATGTTGAAAAAAAAACTGATAAGTAAATTGAGCCATCAAGTTGTTTTAGGCAGCACAAAGAATGAAAACAAAACAACCCACTCAGCTCCTAAATCTTTGAAAGGTGAAATTCATTTTTCAGACTTATTGGTGGTGCTGCTGCTGCTGCTAAGTTGCTTCAGTCGTGTCTGACTCTGTGCGACCTGTAGACGGTAGCCCACCAGGCTCCACCATCCCTGGGACTCTCCAGGCAAGAACACTGGAGTGGGTTGCCATTGCCTTCTCCAATGCATGAAAGTGAAAAGTGAAAGGGAAGTCACTCAGTTGTGTCCGACTCTTCGTGACCCCATGGACTATAGCCCACCAGGCTCCTCCACGCATGGGGTTTTCCAGGCAGGAGTACTGGAGTGGGGTGACATTGCCTTCTCCAATGTAGAGAAAAGAGAAGAAATAACTTCTTTCTGTGTGTTAAGTAAATACCTTCTTGTTTGAAAATCAGTGACAGTATGTAATTGGAATTTTAGGAGCACTGAGTAACACATTGTCCTCTTGTGTTCCAGACATTTATTAACAAAATGAACTATCCTTAAATGGATCCACATATTCTGTATTGCAGTTTCTGAAGTATATGACATCCTCATTGATTTAATTTTTTCATGTTAGTTGAAGACACTGATTTGAGAAAAAATGTAATCTACATTGTGTTCCAGTGTCTGATACTACAACCAATCTAGGAAATATTAAGAACTGGCTGTAGCGGTGCTGGTAGGAATACTGGTCCCCAGCTCCTTCTACTTCCCCTTAACAACAGTAATTTCATCACTGTACTCCTTTAGCTTCCCCAGTTTAAAAAAAAAAACAAGTCAATTCATTATTTTAAAAAATTACCCATGAATGAAGACTGATTCCATATGGTGGCTTGTCCTACCCTTAAAGAAAAAAATCAGTTTATACTTTTTTTTGCTGTACCCCTTGGTTCAGTTTGCATTCTTCCATATGTGCTTTTATTGGCATATTGCTATACCACCTGCTTGAAATGTTAGTTTTGGATGCAACATTGACTTTGATCTAAGAGTTCTTTGTTTTTTGTGTTTTTTTTTTCTGCAAGACATTTATATGAAAGCAGAATCTTTGATTTTAGTAACTCACATGTTCTTCCTGCTGCTTATTTCTTAATTGTGCTTGTCATAATGTCCGTTACGGGACCACTATGGCGTTATTGATAATTAATAAAAGATTATAACTTGAGATAGAAATTAAGCAGAAAGAACTACTGATTTCTTAAAGAGACAAGGTAAACTCTGATTTTCAAATAGTGGCACAGACCTTCTGTTAATATGAGAATAACAATTCTAGTTTTGGTGAAAAATTTTAGAAAGTTAGTTTCAAAATGGGCCTTATGGCAAAGGTAAATTCTTAAATTTATTTGAAACTTAACTTTTTATAATTAAAAAGTTTTATTTTCAGCAGGCCAGTTCTTAATAACCACGTGATGAAGTTTACTAATACATGCGTGTATGTTCACACATACATGCTTTATATATTATATGTTATTCCTAGCAGCTTGGGAACTGAGTAATTTCTACATATCTTTGTTGAGCAGAGACTATGGCAGTGTCCCAAATATATAATCCTAGGTCTGGAATTTTAAATTTAAATTTTAGTTTTCTGTGTCCTACTAATTGTGAGTTTGAGGAATATTTTTTAAATTTTATTTTATTGAAGTATGGATGATTTATGATGTTAATTCCTGCTGTACAGCAGCGTCATTCAGTTATACTTATATCAGTTCAGTTCAGTTGCTCATTTATGTCCAACTCTTCGCAACCCCATGAATTGCAACACGCCAGGCCTCCCTGTCCATCACCAACTCCCGGAGTTCACTCAGACTCACGTCCATCAGGTCGGTGATGCCTTCCAGCCATCTCATCCTCTGTCGTCCCCTTCTCCTCCTGTCCTCAATCCCTCCCAGCATCAGTCTTTTCCAATGAGTCAACTCTTCACATGAGGTGACCAAAGTACTGGAGTTTCAGCTTTCCCATCGTTCCTTCCAAAGAACACCCAGGACTGATCTCTTCTAGAATGGACTGTTGGATCTCCTTGGAGTCCAAAGGACTCTCAAGATATATGTATATTATTTTTCATAATCTTTTCCATTATGGCTTATCAGAGAATATGGAATGTAGTTCCCTGTGCTATGAGTAGAACCTTGTTCATCCATACTATATACAGTAGTTTGCATATGCTAATCCTAAACTCCCAGTCCCTCTCTTTCCCACCCCCTCAATTTGTATCTTATTTTAGAATCTACATATGAGTGATATCATATGGTATTGGTCTTTTTTCATGAATTATTTAGTATGATAATTTCTAGTCCATCCATATTACTGAAAATGGCATCATTTCATTTTTTCATGGTAGAATTCCACT
The DNA here is from genome assembly GCA_006408675.1 of Madoqua kirkii. Classification (NCBI taxonomy): domain Eukaryota; kingdom Metazoa; phylum Chordata; class Mammalia; order Artiodactyla; family Bovidae; genus Madoqua; species Madoqua kirkii. Next base: position 13,966 of record SJYC01014591.1, read on the forward strand.
GTATTATACACCACATCGTCTTTATCCATTCGTCTGTCGATGGGTATGTAGATTGTTTCCATGTCTTGGTTGCCCTGAATAAGTGCGGCTATGAGCATAGGGGTGCATGTATCTTTTCAAATTACAGTTTTATCTGGGTAGATATCTAAGAGTGGAATTGCTGAATCATATGGTAATTCTATTTTTATTTTTCTGAGAACTCCATACTGTTTTCCATAGTAGCTGCACCAACTTACATTCCTCCCAACAGTGTAAGAGGGTTCCCTTTTCTTCATACCTTCTCTAGCATTTGTAATATACAGCCTTTTTGATGATGGTCATGGTAGTTTTGATTTGTATTTTTCTTAATAATTAATGATGTTGAGTGTCTTTTCATGTGTTTGCAATGTGTGTCTTCTTTGGAGAAATATCTATTTAGGTCCTGTGCCCATTTTTTGATTGGGTTGTTTTTTTGTTGTTGACTTATATGAACTGTTTGTATATTTTGGAAATCAAGCCCTTGTCAGTTGCATAATTTGCAAATATTTTCTCTAAGTCCATAGGCTGTCTTTTAGTTTTATTTATGGTTTCCGTTGCTGTACAAAAGCTTGTAAGTTTGATTAGGCCCTATTTGTTTATTTTTGCTTTTATTTCTATTGCCTTGGTAGACTGATCGAAGAAATGCAAAAAAAGCAAAATGGCTGTCTGAGGAGGCCTTATAAATAGCTGTGAAAAGAAGAGAAGCAAAAAGCAAAGGAGAAAAAGAAAGATATACCCATTTGAATGCAAAGTTCCAAAGAATAGCAAGGAGAGATAAGAAAGCCTTCTTCAGTGATCAGTGCAAAGAAATATAGAGGAAAACAATATAATGAGAAAGACTAGAGATCTCTACAAGAAAATAAGAGATACCAGGGCAACATTTCATGCAAAGATGGGCTCAATAAAGGACAGAAATGGTATAGACTTAACAGAAGCAAAAGATTTTAAGAAGAGGTGGCAAGAATACACAGAAGAAGCATGCAAAAAAGATCTTCATGACCCAGATAATCACGATGGTCTGGTCACTGACCTAGAGCCAGACATCCTGGGATGTGAAGTCAAGTGGGCTTTAGGAAGCATCACTATGATGAAAGCTAGTGGAGGTGATGGAATTCCAGCTGAGCTATTTCAAATCCTAAAAGATGATGCTGTGAAAGTACTGTACACAAAATGTCAGCAAATTTGGAAAACTCAGCATGAAAAGGTCAGTTAAACTACTGCACAATTGCACTCATCTCACACACTAACAAAGTAATGCTTAAAAGTCTCCAAGTCAAGCTTCAGCAATACGTGAACCGTGAACTTCCAGATGTTCAAGCTGGTTTTAGAAAAGGCAGAGGAACCAGAGATCAGATTGCCAACATCCACTGGATCATGGAAAAAGCAAGAGAGTTCCAGAAAAACATCTATTTCTGCTTTATTGACTATGCCAAAGCCTTTGACTGTGTGGATCACAATAAACTGGAAAATTCTAAAAGAGATGGGAATGCCAGACCACCTGACCTGCCTCTTGAGAAACCTATATGCAGGTTGGGAAGCAACAGTTAGAACTGGACATGGAACAACAGACTGGTTCCAAATAGGAAAAGGAGCATGTCAAGGCTGTATATTGTCACCCTGCTTATTTAACTTATATGCAGAGTACATCATGAGAAATGCTAGGCTGGATGAAGCACAAGCTGGAGTCCAGATTGCTGGGAGAAATATCAATAACTTCAGATATGCAGATGACACCACCCTTATGGCAGAAAGTGAAGAGGAACTAAAGAGCCTCTTGATGAAAGTGAAAGAGGAGAGTGAAGAAGCTGGCTTAAAGCTCAACATTTAGAAAACTATGATCATGGCATCCAGTCCCATCACTTCATGGCAAATAGATGGAGAAACAATGGAAATAGTGTCAGACTTTTTTGGGAGGGGCTCCAAAATCACTGCAGATGGTGACTGTAGCCATGAAATAAAAAGACGCTTACTCCTTGGAAGGAAAGTTATGACCAACCTAGACAGCATATTAAAAAGCAGAGATATTACTTTGCCCACAAAGGTCCGTCTAGTCAAGGCTATGGTTTTTCCAGTGGTCATGTATGGATATGAGAGTTGAACTCTAAAGAAAGCTGAGCGCCAAAGAATTGATGCTTTTGAACTGTGGTGTTGGAGAAGACTCTTGAGAATTCCTTGGACTGCAACGAGATCCAACCAGTCTATCCTAAAGAAAATCAGTCCTGAGTGTTCATTGATAGGACTGATGCTGAAGCTGAAACTCCAATACTTTGGCCACCTGATTCAAAGAGTTGACTCACTGATAAAGACCCTTATGCTAGGAAAGATTGAAGGCGAGAGGAGAAGGGGACGACAGAGGATGAGATGGTTGGATGGCATCACTGACTCAATGGACATGGGTTTGGGTAAACTCCGGGAGGTGATGGACAGGGAGGCCTGGCATGCTGCAGTCCATGGGGTTGCAAAGAGTTGGACACGAATGAGCAACTGAACTGAGACTGATCTAAGAAAACATTGTTATGGTTTATGTCAGAGAGTGTTTTTCCTGTGTTCTCTTCTACGAGTTTTATGGTGTCTTATATTTGTACCTGTAAGTCATTGAGTTTAATTTTGTGAATGGTGTGTGGGTGTGTTTTAACCTCATTGATTTACATGTGACTGTCCAGCTTTCCTAGTGCCACTTGCTGAAGAGACTGTCTTTTCTCCATTGAACATTCTTGCCTTCTGTCAAAGATTAATTAACCGCAGTTGTGTGGATTTATTTCTGGACTCTCTATTCCGTTCTGTTGATTTGTATGCCTATTTCTATGCCAGTGCCTTGCCCTTTTGGTTACTGTAGCTTTGTAATATTGTCTGAAGTCTGGGAGGGTTATGCCTCCTGCTTTGTTCTTTTCCTTGAGGAATATTTTATATCTTCATCTTGTTGTTTTACTCGCTAAGTCATATCCGACTCTTTGTAACTCCATGGACTATATAGCCTGCCAGGCTCCTCTGTTCTTAAAATTTTCCAGTGCGAATACTAGAGTGGGTTGCCATTTCTTTCTCCAGGGGATTTTCCTGACCCAGAGATCAAACCTCCATCTCCTGCGTTTCATGCACATTCTTTACTGCTGAACCGCCTGGAGGCTCATATATATGTTCATCTTAGTATATATTAAAAAGGAGTTTGTGGCCATTTTGCTGTATATTCTTATAATAACACAGTTAGTGGCATGTCATTTTAGATCTCTAAGTTCATTTTCTACATCTGTGTAGAATGAAGACTGTGGATTTGGGTATGACAGATGGGAGTTTGGGTTAGAACAATTTCTGGTATTTCTTCCAGTTCTACGTATTGTATGACTTGATAGAAGCAGAATGCTCCAGTGGTCCCATGACCACAGCTGTATTTGTTCATCATTGACTTGGCTTTTACTCTAAGAATTTTTAAAGTTATACCCTTACTATACATGGACTTCTGAAAGATTTGGTTCTCTCCTAAATCATTTAATTTTCTTGGCTCTTTTATATTAACATTTGCCAAAAGTGTCTTTGTCAACAAGAGTGTGAATTGGCTTTCAAAGAATCTAACAAGGCTGAATATAAATGGAATGGGGTCATTTATCAGTATCCATTCTTTTATTTTATTAGTTGAGTTAATGTGTCAGCATTTGGTATAGGGACTGTGTGTTGCCCTTCCATTTTGTTAATGGTTAGCCTTGCTGCCATCTTCCTATTAGCTTGCAGTAAGTACAGAACAGTTAAATATTCTTGACTTTCTTAGTCTTTCAGCTGCCATGAAGTATGTAAGCAATAAAATAACTGTTAGATTTTCTCTTCCACACGCCCTTTAGTGGATGCTTCGTTAGATGACTGTTTTGTGCTCTAGTATTGTCTAATCTAGTCACCGTAGTTCTCACATTCTCTTTTTGGCTGCGCCAGGTGGCATGTAGTATCTTAACTCCCTGACCAGGGACTGAACCCATGTCCCCTGCATTGGAAGCATAGGATCCTAACCAGTGGACCTTCAGGGAATTCCCTAGTTTTTATATTTTAAAGAAAAATGCCAATTAATTGAATTAAATTATGTCACTATTACAGTCAAATTATCAAAGAAGAAAATAGCATAATAAATGGGATCCCCTTTGAAAACTTTGAAATCCTTGCATAAAGAGAAGCAGCGGAAGTAGATGCCTTTTTAATATGGCATTTTACTGAGAAGCTTGACCAGTGTATATTGATTTTGCACTTTCCATGGTAATGTTGTGTCATTTATTTAGATATTCTTGGAACAGAAGATGTTGTTGTGGAAGTGACTGCCAGTGATGCTGTGAGGTTTTACCCCTGGACCATCGATAATAAATACTACTCAGCAGATATCAATCTGTGTGTGGTGCCAAACAAATTTCTAGTCACCGCAGAGATTGCAGAGTCTGTCCAAGCATTTGTGGTTTATTTTGACAGCACACAAGTAAGATTTTGTTTTCCTTGGACCTTGAATAAAATATTATTTTGTGCCTTTTCTTTCCCCTTTGCATTTTCTGTGAGTTCTCTTAATGTCTCTTTTCCTGTTTTTGTTTGTATATTTTTTATCCCTCTAGAAATCTGGTCTTGATAGTGTCTCCTCCTGGCTTCCTCTGGCAGAGTCATGGTTACCTGAGGTGATGATCTTGGTTTGCGATAGAGTATCTGAGAACGGTAAGGCGCAGCAGTGGGTGGCACATGTGTTTGCCATTCCTTGGTAAACAAAGCATGGGCTTCCTTAGCTCAGAACCGTATGTCTTATATGAACAGTATGTCTTGTATGATTTTACTACCTGACAAAAATATCTTCAGCTTTTTCTCTTGCGGTATTTAATTTTTTAAGAATAGACACTTGGGGTTTGAAAAGTTATCTTCTTTTTATTAATTTATTTTGGATGCCTTTAGAATAACATTGACATTAAAGATTAACACTTTGTGGAGAGTGTTGCAGCAATATTCATGTTTTATTTATTTATTTTTTTTGCTTATGAAGAATCTTTTGCATGTTATTTTAGGTGTCAATCGACAGAAAGCTCAAGAGTGGTGTATCAACATGGCTTTGAATTGGTAGAACTTAGTCCGGAAGAGTTGCCTGAGGAAGATGGTAAGTATTTTTATGTCTGGAGAAAACATAGATTTTGTATGAAGAGATGAGAGATTATTTTAATTCAAGGAAGAAGAATCAAAGTTATATTCAAAACACATTATTTTCCCCTAGCTTTTTGAAAAGGTCTATGCAGAATCCAGTGATGCAGTCTGACTGTTAATTGAATAATCCGTTTATTTGGTTTTACCACCCACTTTAGGGCTTTTGACATGTTTGTTTTTCTTATGGATAGAGATTTCTACCCTAAATCTTAGTCATTTCCCGAATCTCGTATCCTTTCTTTGCTGCCAAAAAGGAGAGTTTGGCCTAATTCATAAATAGTTATAAAGTTTATGTTTCTTATTTTGAATTTCTAGTAACCTGAGGCTGAATTCCTAGGGACCCTAGGGGGCATGTCAGTACTATTTGTACGTCTTTTGGACATTTGAAACCACAAATAGATGCAGAATGTCCCCCCCCCTCCCCCCTGCCCCTGGCAGGGGGAACTCTGTACTTACCTTCCTTCTTCTATATTTTGGACCTTCTATTTCTTTCCCCTCTTTTTTTCCCCTTCCCCCATTCTTCTCATATTTTTCCTTCCAGGTGCAACTGTGCTAGCTACTGTGGAGTCTACCAAGATAAGACAGTTTTGGCCTCCAAAACCTTATAATCTGGTAGAAGAGATGAAACTTGTATACAAATTACTGAATACATGGAACTTCCTAAGTATTATAAAAAATATAAGTCATAATGCTATAGTGTTTCAGAGATCAAAAAGGTTATTTCACTTCAGAAGTTCAAAGAATGCATTGGCACTGTGAACTTGCACTTGTAAGCTAATCCATGGGAAAGAAATAGAGAAGGTACTGGATTTAGAGCTAGAGGACTGTTGGGGAGATGCTAGTTGTTGCAAAAGACGTTCTAAGTAGGGCAGCCAACTTGAATTAAAGTGCATAGAGAGGCTAACAGTAATCATTATGGAAACCTTTTTTAAAAAAAAAGAAATTAAGAAACACTTTTCTATATTCTGACTTGGAATTTTTTCCAAAGTGTTGTTACCTTCAGGAGTAAAGCCCTACCAGAGAAAAAGAGGACAAAAATGAAATAAAAAGGCTCATTTTTCTCCCTGTGCATTTTTTAGAATATTGAAAATTATTAAGTATAATTTCTCTTCCATGTTTTTCTAGAATTCTTGAAACTTGTGCCCTGTTTTGCACGCTAGCATGCGTGTGATTGCTTATTTCTGGCACAAGAACGTTCTCTTTTTCCTATTGTCCTTGAGAATCAACATTTGAGTCATTTTCTTTATCTGTTTTCATTTTGGAATCTGTGCTCCTCTATCTTGCTATGCTGCTCCCTTACTCCTTGTCTGGATAATGTTCCTTTTTTAAAAAAACATTTTTTCATTTTTAATTAGAGGATAATTGCTTTCCAGTATTGTGTTGGTTTTTGCTATGTGTGTGTGTGTGCATAGTCACTTACTTGTGTTCAGCTCTTTGCGACCCCATGGACTGTAGCCTGCCAGGCTTCCCGTCCATGGGGATTCTCCAGGCAAGAATACTGGAGTGGTTTGCCATGCCCTCCTCCAGGAGATCTTTCCAACCCAGGGACTGAACCCAGGTCTCCCTCATTGCAGGTGGATTCTTTGCCATCTGAGCCACCAGGGAAGCCTGGTTTCTGCTATACAGCAACATAAATTAACCATAGTGAATAATATTCTTGTATTCAGCATAATCTTTTGTTTTAATTATTCAGTTTTGTTCCGTTATTATGATTTTGTGTCTTGTATATAGACTCTTTTTTTTTTTATGGTTGTGCCGCGCAACTTGCAGGATCTTAGTTCCCTGACCAGGGATCGAACCCTGGCCTGTGGCAGTGAGAATGTGGAGTCCTAACCACTGGAGTGCCAGGGAATTCCCTAACTGAGCTTAAAAGTAGACTTCAACATATTGTCTTTAGGTAAATTAACTAAAACCTTCCTAGAATGTTTCAGTGCCAGTTGTTTGCATTACCCTCATCATTTATTGGTGCGTATTATTCCATAGACTCTCATTGTTTATTGGCATGTATTGTTCCCATATACCTTCATTGTTTTTTCCTATGTATCCTCATCCCATATACCCTCATCATTTCCCACATATACCCTCTCATTTATTGGCATGTATTATTCAAACATCAGTATGAGACTTTATCTTTGTTTGTATTAAATTAATCTTATTGATTCTAATTCTTTATTTCTGCTCATATTTTTGGCTCCTGGTTCTATATCATCTGAAGTATTAGTTATTCTTTCAAGACTTGAATCACTGAAAGTTAAGATAAACATAGCTTTTATTTCTTCATTGAAACACTGATGATAATAAACTTGTCTTTGTCGAGTATTTCCGGGTTAATCCTTCCTATATTTCTGTTAGGTTGATAGGATGGTATTTAAACGACTGATTATTTCATCATTTACTAAAAGCCTCTTGTCTTTCAGGCACTATGTTAGTTTAGGTAGTGAGAATAATGAATTCAGTAAGACATGACTCCTGCCTTCAAGGAGTTTCCAGTTTAGAGGAAAAGGTTATACCAGTGAATATCGGTTCCAGTGCATCTTTTCCATGGGAAAGGTACACAGAGTGATGTCAGCCCCACTTTGAGAATAGCATGAGCGATTTGCCCTTAATCAAATAGCTAGTAAGTTACAGAGCCTGGCTTCACATTCAGATCTTACGATTTCTACTTTTGTGCTGTTCTCGTTAAACCACCTAGGACTGGGCCAGGCCACTAGAGATAGGTTCTGTATGGACTGTGCTCTGTAAACTCTTAAAAAACTTTTTAAACCACGTGAAAACTTTTAGATTCTGCTGCTATTTTCCACATGAGTATTGTAAGACTCAGCTGAAGGGTTTTGATTTCCTTTGTGCACACTCATATCTACATGGTAGATAATACTGCCTTATTATTGGTATGCTGATTAGGATTACTGCCCTGTTATTTTTAGTGTCAAATTCCAGAAGCAAGATAGTCCCGATACTGAACTAATTAAGCTGTCAGTGTTTGTGGTTTTTTCTTTCTTTTTTTAAATGACCCCTTGCCTGTCTCTTATGGTTATAGTAACTTCACTTCTCACTCTTACGCTGTCTATTTCTCATCAAGAAATTGTTATCTAGATATCTGTTATAAATAGCAATTATCACTATATGGTTCCCAGTGAGGAAAAGTTGGGGCATTTACTGCATTTTATAGCATATCAAGAGGACCTTTCCTGCCCTTGGGAAACTCATTGTTTATGAATAGCCAAGTTCGGTATTTCTAGTACAATCCCAGGATTGTGTAATTGATGGAAACTAACATTTTCAGAGGAATATGAGTGGATTCCATTGGTGAGGTAATGAGGTTGACTTTACTATGTAAACCTTTATACTGTGTGTTTACTTAATTTAGTTTCTAGAATATATTTTTAATTAAAGTTGTGGCTCAGACAGTAAGGAATCTACCTGCAGTGCAGAAGACCCAGGTTTGAGCCCTGGGTTGGGAAGATCCCCTGGAGAAGGGAATGGCAACCCACTCCAGTATTCTTGCCTGGAGAATCCCATGGACAGGGGCTACAGTCCACAGGGTAACAAAGAGTCAGGCACAACTGAGCAACTACACTTTTCATAGTTGATTTACAATATTGTATTAATTTATGTTGTACAACAGAGTAATTCAATTGTGTGTGTATATGTATGTGTTGTGCTTAGTTGCTCAGTTGTGTCTGACCCTTTGCAACCCCATGGACTGTAGCCTGCCAGCTCCTCTATCCATAGGGATTCTCCCGACAAGAATACTGGATCCCCTCCTTGAGGGGATCTTTCCAACCCAGAGATCAAACCCAGGTCTCCCAGATTGCAGGTGTATTCTTTACTGTCTGAGCCACCAGGGAAGCCCAAGAATACTGGAGTAGGTTAGCCTATCCCTTCTCCAGAGGAACTTCACAACCCATGAATTGAACCCAAGGTCTCCTGCATTGCAGGCAGATTCTTTACCAGCTGAGCTACCAGGGAAGTTCTGTGTGTGTATGTGTGTGTGTGTATAAAAGAATATATATGAGTATATATGTGTATATTCTTCTTTATATTATTTTCCATCATGGTGGAAAATATCTCAGGATATTGAATATAGTCCCCTGTGCTATGCAGTAGGACTTTGTGGTTTATTCATTCTATATGTAATGGCTTGCTGCTACTAACCCCAGCCTCCTACTTCCTCCACCCCCACCCCCTTGGCAACCACAAGTCTGTTTTTGTTATGTAGATATGTTGACTTCTGTCATATTTTAGATTCCACATAAAAATGATATTATATGGTATTTGTCTTTTTCTTTCTGACTTACTTTGCTTAGTATGATAATCTTTGGGTCCATCCATGTTGCTGCAAATGGCATTCCTTCCTTCTTTTTGGTGGCTGAGTAATATTCCATTGTGTGTACAGACCACGTCTTCTTTATCCATTCATCTCTCTGTGGACATTTAGTTTGTTTCCATGTCTTTGCAGTGTATATAGTGCTGCTGTGAATGTAGGTTTGCTGTATCTTTGAATTATAGTTTTGCCTGACTGTATGCCCAGGAGTGGGATTGATGGATCAGAAGATGAGTCTGTTCTTAGTTTTTGTTTTTCATGGTGGCTATACCAACTTGCATTCCCAGCAACAGTGGAGGAGGGTTTTCTTCTCTCCACACCCTCTAATAGCAGTGATTGCTGTTTGAAGACTTTTTAATGATGGCCATTCTGATTTGTGTGAGGTACTACTTCGTTGTGCAGAGAAGGCAATAGCAACCCACTCCAGTACTCTTGCCTGGAAAATCCCATGGACGGAGGAGCCTGGTGGGCTGCAGTCCATGGGGTTGTGAAGAGTTGGACATGACTGAACGGCTTTACTTTCACTTTTTACTTTCATACATTGGAGAAGGAAATGGCAGCCCACTCCAGTGTTCTTGCCTGGAGAATCCCAGGGACAGTGGAGCCTGGTGGGCTGATGTCTATGGGGTCGCACAGAGTCGGACACGACTAAAGTGACTTAGCAGCAGCAGCAGCAACTACTTCATTGTAGTTTTGATTTGCATTTCTCTAATAATTAATGACATTGAGCATCTTTTCATGTGCCTGTTAGCTATCTGTATGTTTTCTTTGGTGAAAAGTCTATTTAGGTCTTCTGCCCGTTTTTTGATTGGGTTTTTGTTTTTTTGTTGCTGTTGAGTTGTATGAACTGTGTGTGTATTTTGAAATGAAGCCCCTGTCAGTTACATCATATACAAATATTTTATCCCCTTCTGTAGATTGTCTTTCTGTTTTGTTTCCTTTGCTTTGGAAAAGCTTATAAGTTTAATTAGGTCCCATTTGTTTAGTTTTGCTTTTATTTCTATTGCCTTGGGAGACTGACCTAAGAAAACATTGGTTTTATGTCAGAGATTTATGACATAAAATGATTATCTCAGAGAATGTTTTGCCTATGGCCTCTTCTAGGAGTTTTATGGAGTCTTGTCTTATATTTAGGTCTTTAAGCCATTTTGAATTTATTTTTGTGTATGGTGAGAGGGTATATTTTAGCTTTATTGTTTTACATGTGGCTGTCCAACTTCCCAGCACCACTTGCTGAAGAGACTGTCTTTCCCCTTGTATATTCTTGCCTCTTCTGTTGAAGATTAATTGACCATAGGTGTGTGGGTTTATTTCTGGCCTCTGTGCTGTTCCACTGATGCCTATTTCTGTTTCTGTGCCAATACATGCTGTTTAATATTCTTCTAAATTGTGGTGGAAAATATCTCAGGATACTGAATTTAGTTCCCTGTGCTGTACAGAGGGGCCTTGACGTTTTTCCATTCTGTGTGCAGTGGTTTGCTTCCACTGACTCCAGCCTCCCACTGCATCCCTCCGCCCTCCCCCTTGAGAGCCACAGCTCAGTTCTCTGTGTTTTTGTTTTGTAGATGCTTTATTCTTTTCCTTCAGGGTTGCTTTGGCAATCCTGGTCTTTTATGGTTTCATATACATTTTAGGATTATTCTGGTTCTGTGAAAAATGCCATGGGTAATTTAATAGGAATTGCATTAAATTTGTAGATTGCTTTGGGTAGTATGGCCTTTATTTTTGGGTATCGTTGCTCTATAATGTTGTGTTAATTTCTGCTGTGCAATGGAGTGAATCAGCTCTATGTATCAGCTGTATATCTTCTTCCTTTTGGACCTCTCTTCCACCCCCACCTTTCCCCATTCCATCTAGATCATCACAGAACACTGAGCTGAACTCCCACTAGCTATCTCTTTTACACATGGCAGTGCTTATACATCAGTCCCAGTCTCCCAATTTAGTATGGATATTTTAGCAATATTAAATCTTCCAATCCAAGAGCATGGGACATCTTTCCATTTCTTTGAATCATCATTAAAGAACATTTAAAAAGGATGTGTGTGTATCACACATAACCCTCCCAGACTTCAAATAATACAACATGCTAAGAAAGTAAGTCATAAAGAGAAAGGTGAATATCATATGATATCACTTACATATGGAATCTACAATACAAATCAACATGGATCCATCATGCTGCTACAAATGGCATTATTTCATTCCTTTTGTTGGCAGAGTGATACTCCGTTGTGTGTGTAGGTCACATCTTCTTTACCCATTCTTCTGTCTATGGATGTTTAGATTGCATCTTTAATTTCCTTCATTAATATTTTGTAGTTTCTAGCATATAAGTGCATCTTTTACCTCCTTGGTGAAATTTATTCCTAAGTAATTTTTTGGATGCAATTTTAAATGGGATTGTTTGTTTACATTCCCTTTCTCATCTTTCATTGTTACTATAAAGAAATGCGACTAATTTCTGTATGTTAATCTTGCATCTTGCTGAATTTGTTTATCAATTCTAGTAATTTTTGTGTGGAGTCTTTAGGATTTTCTGATATGATATCATGTCATCTACAAATAATGACATTTTTACCTCTTCCTTTGTAATTTGATACCTTTTATTTCTTGTCTGGTTGCTGTGGCTAGGACTTTCAATACTGTGTTGAATAAAAATGATGATAGTGGGCCTCCTTGTTCTGGATTTTAGAGAGAAGGGTATCAGCCTTTTGCTGTTGAGTATTATATTGACTGGGTTTGTCATAAATAACTTTTATAATATTGAAATATGTTCCTTTTATACCCACTTTGGTAAGAGTTTTTATCATGAATGGATGTTGTATTTGGTTAAGTGGTTTTTCTGCATCTGTCGAGATGATCATGCAATTTTTATCTTTTGTTGAGATGGTGTATCACATTGACTGATTTAATTGAACCATCCTTGTGAATTTAGGGTGAATCCTACTTGGTCGTGGTATATGATCTTTTTTATGTGTTGTTGGATTCAGTTCAGTTCACTCAGTTGTGTCCAACTCTTTGTGACCTGGTGAACCGTAGCACGCCAGGTCTCCCTGTCCATCATCAACTCTCGGAGTCCACCCAAACCTGTGTCCATTGAGTCAGTGATGCCATCCAACTATCTTATCCTCTGTTGTCCCCTTCTCTTCCTGCCCTCAATCTTTCCCAGCATCACAGTCTTTTCTAGTGAGTCAGGTCTTCGCATGAGGTGGCTAAAGTATTGGAGTTTCAGCTTCAACATCAGTCCTTCCAATGAACACCTGGGACTGATTTCCTTTAGGATGGACTGGTTGGATCTCA
>SJYC01014594.1:0-23478 GCA_006408675.1 Madoqua kirkii
TTTGCTCGAGGCTGCAGTAACAAAGTACAGGCAGCTGGAGTCTTAGAACAACAGGTATTTATTGTCTCACAGTTGTAGATGCTAGAGGTCCAAAATCTAGGTGTCAGCAGGGGCTGTGTTCCCTTTGAAGGTGCTAGGGAGGTATCTGCCCTGGCTGTCTCTTCTGGCTTCTGGTAGCGTAATTCCAGTCTTCACATATGTTCCCCTTGTTTGCTGGTCTCTGTCCCTGTTTTCTTTATATAAGGATAATAGTCATAATGAATTAAGAGCCCATCCTACCCCAACATGACTTCATCTTTACTAATTATATTTGCAAATAAGGTAGCAATCGGCGGTATGAGAGGTTAGAACTTCACCATATAATTTGTAGGGGGATGTAATTCAACCTATAGAAATAAATATATTTCTATAGGAATCACTGCCTATGTAGTGTTTTTCTTTTCTGTAGCTCTTGGCTGCCCCAACAAGTATGTTATGCTAGGTGAAACACTGCAGAAAAGCATGAGAAAAATCATATTTAAGTGACCTTATCCCATATTCCCTGAAATAAAGGAAAATTGGTGTTATAAAAATAGAGATATTTCATCTCAGTTTTCTGTTGACATTTGAGAGTAAAGTGAAGTGGGGGCTTTTGAGCTTGCCTGAGATCTAATTTAAGCCATACATCATGAGAGGATTTGCTTCTGACATAGAAAGGTAGTCCTTTCTCCCCTTCCCTTCTCCTTCCTCCGTTTCACTTAATTTTTTTCTGGGGGAAAATCTAATGGGTCTATTATGTTGAATTCCAAAGATACTAGACTTAATTCTGTTGCAGAAGCAATCAAGTTAAGGCCATGATAGTTCTAAAAAAAAATAGATTTCAGCCTATGTTGTCATCTCCCTGTCACCAGAACAGACTGCAGTCAAGGCTTGGTTCTCATTCATTCATCCAGCAAATCCTTGTTGAAAATTTATCATGGTGAACCGTTGCTATAGACTATCATCACTATGAAAATACACTTAAGGTACGGTACATAAACTGGATCAGTGTGGAATACAGTATATTCATGAGAAATATTTTCATGAGAGCTTATTTGGTTTCAATCACTTTTTGAAAAATCTGTCTCCCAAGTTTACACATTAAATAAGTACTGTGGGCTTCCCAGGTGGTGCTAGTGGTTGGTAAAGAACCCAGCTACCAACACAGGAGACTTAAGAGACACAGATTCCATCCCTGGATCAGGAAGATCCCCTGGAGAAGGTCACGGCAACCCATTCCAGTAATCTTGCCTGGTGATCCCATGGATAGAGGAGCCTGGCAGGCTACAGTCCATGGGGTTGCAGAGAATCGGACACGACTGAAGTGACTTAGCTCGCATGCACGCACATCTTATAATTTACATTTATAGCTATAAATTTAGAAGCTGGACTGAACACACTTTATCACTTTGGAATTATGGTTGAAGGTATTTTCTGGAAAACAAAATATGCTTTTCAGACATTCAACAATACTCTTAAGAGAACTGCAAAGCCAAGAGGCACACTGGATTTCTCACGGTCTTTGCTGTAAAGCATCTTCTCTTTATTTTTTTTCTCTGCAGTAAGTGATATATTTGTTTGCTGTTAACCAAATCTCAAATATTGCTGTTAACTTAATTCCATTTTTAAGAGGATTTTGACGTACATGGTATGAAGGAAACTTAACTCTCTTCTTTCTCAAAGGAGCCCTAGGTTTGGAAATACAGTGACATTTAGATGCAACCCAAGTTTTAGGAGGTGTGGAGGACATCCTTGTGTAACCCCACATCTTAGATTAGAAACAAAACTTGGTATGAGTGTATGGTGGGGGTCATGTTCCTGTTCCAGGGTTGCCCTGCCTCCTGTGCTCTCTGCAGGCCCTTGCTTTGCTGGTGGGCTGAGTGAACCGTGCCTGCCTCCTGGCAGGCTGCTCTTGAATGTTGCCTGTCAGCAGGCGCTCAGACTGCTTTATTTGCAGATGTCCATCTTTTCTACTTTTTTCTCTTTCATGTCCCCCCTTTCCCCTTTCTCTCCTTTTATTTTTCTTTTTTTTTAAAAAAATTGTGGTTAAATATACATAGCAAAAGAGTTACCATTGTAACCATTTTTAAGTATACCTTTCAGAGGCATTAAATACGTTCACATTGTTGTACAGCCATCACTACTCAAAGCCTTTTAAACCCCCCAGAATTTTAAATCAGGAAGTTAGTTGACAAAGTAAAGAAAGGTGTTGGTGGTGTTCTTTGTTTTTCTGCTGGAAATTCAACCAAGGTTTTTTACACAGGGTTTTATTTATTTATTTTAATTGGAGGCTAATTACTTTACAGTATTGTAGTGGTTTTTGCCATACGTTGACATGAATCAGCCATGGGTGTACATATGTTGCCCATCCTGAACCCCCTCCCACCTCCCTCCCCATCGAATCCCTCTAGGTCATCCCAGTGCACCAGCCCTGAGCACCCTGTCTCATGCATCAAACCTGGACCGGCAATCTGTTTCACATATGATAATATACGTGTTTCAGTGCTATTCCCTCAGATCATCCCACCCTCACCCTCTCCCACAGAGTCCAAAAGACTGTTCTATGCATCTTTTACACAGGATTTTAGAGAACAGTAAGAGAGGTAGCATACCTAACTCATTCTAAGGCCAGGTTAAAATGATCCAAATCCCTAAAGAGGATAGTACCAGTAAAGAAAATCATTAGAGGCTGTCTCCTCTATGAACATAGATGCCGTGTTGCTGTTGCTGCTAAGTCACTTCAGTTGTGTCTGACTCTGAGCGACCCCATAGATGGCCCAGTGTTTCTGGGATTCTCCAGGCAAGAACACTGGAGTGGATTGCCATTTCCTTCTCCCATGCATGAAAGTGAAAAGCAAAAGTGAAGTCGCTCAGTCGTGTCGGACTCTTAGCAACCCCATGGACTACAGCCTACCAGGCTCCTCCTCCGTCCATGGGATTTTCCAGGCAAGAGTACTGGAGTGGAGTGCCATTGCCTTCTCTGATTTTAACCAAAATACTAGCAACCCTAGTCCTTAAATACATAAAAAGACTATAACATGACCTAGTTGAGTTATTCCAAGAACCTAACATTCTGTAATATAACAAAGTGAAAGTGAAGTCGCTCAGTCATGTCCAACTCTTTGTGAACCGTGGACTATAGCCCACCAACCTCCTCCATCCATGGGATTCTCCAGGCAAGAATACTGGAGTGGGTTGCCATTTCCTTCTCCAATATAAGAAAAACTACTTAAATCACCACATGAACAGGTTATGGGGGGATCATATCATTATGGCAGTTAGTGAAAAATGCATTGCAAATTTTCAACATTTGTACAGAGGGAGGAAATAAAGAAACTGTGAACAAATCAGCAGTGGACTCTGGTGGCAGAAATTGACAATATATAATATAGTGTATGCCACACTGAATATGAAACAGGGAGAGGTGGAGTGGTGCCGCTTCTCACTCTCAGGACACTAGTGACTAATTTTTCTATTGTTTTCAGTTAGAAAAATTACTGTAATCATAGTTCATTCTATGAGATTATTACGTTGCCACTTATATAATCTCAGTTAATTATTTTGAAATATGTACTATCTATTTATTTGTCAAGCAGTAATGGATCATTCAGGTTATGTCATATTGGTCTTTAATTTCGATTCAGAAAAGTGTCAGTATGAAAATCTTTTTAAAATGCATTTTAAATGTGCTCAGCTTGGGAAAAACATTTCCAATTCTAATAAGGACTGAAAATTTAGCTGTTATGGCAAATATCCCTGGAAACATACAGATCCGACTAGAGTTTCATTTCTTTGCAGTTTATTGGCCACTAGACATTCAAAAGTCAAATACTCAATCTGAAAATCCACTTAATTAAAAACTTAGAAATGAATAACTTTCTTCCTGCCTTCTGCCAAGATAAAGTAAATGTGTTTTCCTCAGTGGGACTTCCTGATTGAAATGAATGGCAAGCTCAATTCTTTGCTTCTTGCAAGTCTGAACAACTTACCCTGCTACAGTAGGTAGCCTCATAAGTTTTTGCCCCTAATCTTTTCCTTAGAAGTTAATAATATAGAAGATGGTTCCTTGGGACTCTAGTTTCACTACCTTCGTGGCCTGCTGGTTTTGCAAATAAGGTCGTTATTCCTTGCCCCAACAACTTGTCTCTCGATTTGTTAATCTGTCATGCCATGAGCATTATGGCTTGGACTTGGTAAAAAGTTTTGACCTGCCAGCCTGGAACCTTGGGGCTCATAGACAGTTGGCATGAGTTGAGGAATTTTCAGGCAAGGCCCTAACAGCTTCCAGGACCACTTGTCCTGAGAATTTCCCCTTCAGAATTCCCCAAAGCAACACTGTCTGCCACAGGGCTTGGCAGCTGAAGCAAGAAACTGACATCTGGAAGCTGATGGGCTCTGTACAATAGGGTAAATAGAAAAAGTTGACAGCTTAGAAGTATGAGATTAACAGATACAAACCACAAAGAACAATAAGGATTTACTGTATAGCAAAGGGAGCTGTATTCAATATAATAGTCTATAATGGAAAATAATCTGAATATATATATATGTAAAACTGAATCACTTTGCTGTACATTAGAAACTAACACAGTATTCTAAATCAGTTATGTGAAGTGAAAGTTGCTCAGTCATATCCAACTGTTTGTGACCCATGGACTGTATAGTCCATGGAATTCTCCAGGCCAGAATACTGAACCGGGTAGCCTTTCCCTACTGCAGGGGATCTTCCCAACCCAGGGATCGAACCCAGGTCTCCCACATTGCAGGCGGATTCTTTACCAGCTGAGCCACAAGGGAAGCCCAAGAATACTGGAGTGGGTAACCTGTCCCTTCTCCAGCAGATCTTCCCAACCCAGGAATTGAACCGGGGTCTCCTGCATTGCAGGCAGATTCTTTACCAACTGAGCTATCAGGGAAACCAACTATACTTGAACTACTAAAAAAAAAAAAAATGAGGGATATATTGTGCAGCTGGAAACACAAACACACACACACACATTAATGATACAGAAACAACCAAAGAAAAAATAAATAGAATTTCATCAAAATTAAAAAACTCTTGTAATTCAAGTGCACTTAGGAAAGTGTCCTCTGAGTGGTGGAAAGTATCTGTAAACCATGCATTTATCTAATAAGGATCCAGTTGTTCAGTCAGTCTTGTCTGACTCTGCGACTCCATGGACTGCAGCACGCTAGGCTTCCCTGCCCTTCACTATCTCCTGGTGTTTGGTCAAACCCATGTTTATTAAGTTGATGATGCCACCTAACTTAAATCATCCTCTGTTGTCCCCTTGTCTTCCTGCCCTCAATCTTTCCCAGCATCAGTGTCTTTTCCAGTGAGTTGGCTCTTTGTATCAGGTTACCGAAGATTTGGAGCTTCAGTATCAGTCCTTCCAGTGAATATTCAGGGTTAATTTCCTTTAGGGTTGACTAGTTAGATCTTCTTCCTATCCAAAGGACTCTCAAGAGTCTTCTCCAGCACCACAGTTCAAAATCATCAATTCTTTGGTCCTCAGCCTTCTTTATGGCTGAGGGGATCTTCCCAACCCAGGGATCGAACCCAGGTCTCCCACATTGCAGGCGGATTCTTTACCAGCTGAGCCACAAGGGAAGCCCAAGAATACTGGAGTGGGTAACCTGTCCCTTCTCCAGCAGATCTTCCCAACCCAGGAATTGAACCGGGGTCTCCTGCATTGCAGGCAGATTCTTTACCAACTGAGCTATCAGGGAAACCAACTATACTTGACTACTAAAAAAAAAAAAAATGAGGGATATATTGTGCAGCTGGAAACACAAACACACACACACACATTAATGATACAGAAACAACTCTGTAGATACATCACATCTCTACATGATTACTGGAAAGACCATAACTGACTATATGGACCTTTCTTGGCAAAATAATGTCTTTGCTTTTGATACGTTGTCGAGGTTTGTCATAGGTTTTCTTCCAAGGAGCAAGCACCTTTAATTTCATGGCTGCAGTCACCATCTGCAGTGATTTTGGAACCCAAGATTCTGTCACCATTTCCATTTTTTCTTCATCTATTTGCCATGAAGTGATGGGACCAGATGCCATGATCTTAAGTGTTTTGAATGTTGAGTTTTAAGCCAGCCTTTTCATCCTCTTTCACCTTCATCAAGAGGCTTTTAGTTCCCCTTCTCTTTCTGCCATTGGGGTAATATCATCTGCATATCTTGAGGTTATTAGTATTTCTACCAGCAGTCTTGATTCCAGCTTATAATTCATCCAGCCCAGCATTTTGCATAATGTACTCTGCATATAAGTTGAATAAACAGGTGACAGTATACAGTCTTGACGTATTCCTTTCCCAATTTTGAACCAGTCCTTGGTTCCATGTCTGGTTCTGACTTTTGCTTCTTGACTTGCATACAGGTTTCTCAGGAGACAGATAAGGTGGTCTGGTGTTCTAATCTCTTTTAGTAGTTCTCAAACTTTGCTGCATATTATAATTACCTGGGGACAGTTACCTGGAGAAGATGTTTTAAATCTCTATGCCTAGGCCTCACCCCACAACAGTTAATGCAGAATCTCCAAAAATTTTCCACAGTTTGTTGTGATCCACACAGTCAAAGACTTCAGCGTAGTCAGTGAAGCAGATGTTTTTCTGGAAGTCCCTTGCTTTTTCTATGGTCCAGCGGATGTTGGCAATTTGACCTCTGGTCCCTCTGCCTTTTCTAAATCCACCTTGTGCATCTGAAGGTTCTTGGTTCATGTGTTGTTGAAGCCTGTCATGAAGGATTTTGAGCACTACTTTGCTTGCATGATGAAATAAATGCAACTGTGCCATAGTTTGAGCATTCTTTGGCACTGCCCTTCTTTCGAATTAGAATGAAAACTGACCTTTTCCAGTCTTGTGGCCACTGCTGAGTTCCAAATTTGCTGGCCTATTGAGTGTAGCACTTTCACAGCATCATCTTTTACGATTTGAAGTAGCTGGGATTTGATCACTTCCACTAGCTTTGTTCATAGTAATGCTTCCTAAGGCCCACTTGACTTCACACTTTAAGATGTCTAGCTCTAGGTGAGTGACCACACCATTGTGGTTATCTGGGTCACTAAGACCTTTTTTGTACAGTTCTTCTGTGTATTCTTGCCACTTTTTTTAGGTCCATACCCTTTCTGTCTTTATTGTGCCCATCTTTGCATGGAATGTAGTACTTAGAATGTATAAAGAACTCCTACAGCTTAATAATAAAAAGGCAATGCAGTTTTTAAAATGGTGAAGGAGTTGAATAGATATTTTTCCAGAGAAGGTACACAAATGGCCAGTAAGCACATGAAAAGATGCTTAACATTATTAATCATCAGGGAAGTCACAACCGCATGAGATACCACTTCATTCCCACCAGGTTAGCTATAATCTAGAGACATTAAGAAGCATTAGTGAGGATGTGCAGAAATTAGAACCCTCATACACTGATGATGAGAATGTAAAGTGGTGCTGTAGCCACTTTGAAACAGTAGTAGTTTCTCAGAAAAGTAAGCCATATGACCCAGCAATTCCACTCATAGGTATTTTACCCAAGAGAATTGAAAACATATGTCCACAAAAAACTTGTACACAGATGTTTCTAGCAGCATTATTCATAATTGCAAAAAAAGTGGAAACAAATGGTGAATTGGAAATAACTGCTGAAAACAACATCCATATGATAGAATATTATTCAACCATAAAAAGAAATGAAGCATGGATGCATGCTACACCGTGGATGAACCTCAGAAACATTATGCTAAATGGAAAAAGCCAGACACAAAGGCCACATATTTTAACGATTCCACTTAAGTGAAGTGTTCAGAATAGGTAAGCATCATCTTTTACGATTTGAAGTAGCTGGGATTTGATCACTTCCACTAGCTTTGTTCATAGTAATGCTTCCTAAGGCCCACTTGACTTCACACTTTAAGATGTCTAGCTCTAGGTGAGTGACCACACCATTGTGGTTATCTGGGTCACTAAGACCTTTTTTGTACAGTTCTTCTGTGTATTCTTGCCACTTTTTTTAGGTCCATACCCTTTCTGTCTTTATTGTGCCCATCTTTGCATGGAATGTAGTACTTAGAATGTATAAAGAACTCCTACAGCTTAATAATAAAAAGGCAATGCAGTTTTTAAAATGGTGAAGGAGTTGAATAGATATTTTTCCAGAGAAGGTACACAAATGGCCAGTAAGCACATGAAAAGATGCTTAACATTATTAATCATCAGGGAAGTCACAACCGCATGAGATACCACTTCATTCCCACCAGGTTAGCTATAATCTAGAGACATTAAGAAGCATTAGTGAGGATGTGCAGAAATTAGAACCCTCATACACTGATGATGAGAATGTAAAGTGGTGCTGTAGCCACTTTGAAACAGTAGTAGTTTCTCAGAAAAGTAAGCCATATGACCCAGCAATTCCACTCATAGGTATTTTACCCAAGAGAATTGAAAACATATGTCCACAAAAAACTTGTACACAGATGTTTCTAGCAGCATTATTCATAATTGCAAAAAAAGTGGAAACAAATGGTGAATTGGAAATAACTGCTGAAAACAACATCCATATGATAGAATATTATTCAACCATAAAAAGAAATGAAGCATGGATGCATGCTACACCGTGGATGAACCTCAGAAACATTATGCTAAATGGAAAAAGCCAGACACAAAGGCCACATATTTTAACGATTCCACTTAAGTGAAGTGTTCAGAATAGGTAATTCATAGAGATAGAAAGCAGGTTAGTGGCTCCCAGGGGCAGGGAGGGGTGGTTTGGGGTATGAGATTTATTTTTTGGAGTGATAAAAGTATTTTAGAATTATGCAGTGATGGTGGCTACACAACTTTGTAAATACACCAAAACCCACCAATCCCATACGTTAAAGAAGTTGAATGTTATGTATATGTAAATGATAAATGATAACCCAGTAAGAAGGAGGAAAGGGAAGGCTGGAAGGAGAAAGGGAAAAAGGAAGGAAGGAAGGAAATAGTATTGTTCGTGATGATAGTACAGTTAGAAGGATGTTGGTAGGAGAAGGCAGTGAGATGGCAACCATACTAATGAGCTGCTGCTGTACATGCATTATCTTATTTAATCACAGTATTCAAGAGAGTTAGGCTTAAAGAGGTCAAGTAATTTCCCCAAGGTCATGTAAGTCATCAGTTCTCAAACTTGTGTGCACACTGGAATCAACTTGGGGAACTTTAAGAAGTACTGATGCCTGAATCTCATTCTTGGAGATTCTGCATTAACTGTTGTGGCCTATGCATATTGATTTAAAACATCTTCTCCAGGTAATTATCCCCAGGTAATTATAATATGCATTAAAGTGTGAGAACCACTAATATTAGCTGTGAAATAGCAAAGCCTCTGATTTGAACTTAGATCTTTATAATTTTGAAGTCTCATGCATTTAACTACTGTAATGTATAGCCTCTTAACTATATTGTAGTGAAATTTTTCCCAAGAGTCTGGTGACAGTGTCCTGTCCCAACATTTCTACATAGCTGTGTGACCTTATGTGGATCTCATTCTGTCTATGCTTTATTTTTAATCTGGAAAAAGAGGTTAGTCTCCATCCATGGCTCTGGCTGTGCAGTGAGATCACCTGGGAAGCTTTTATGACCTGTGCTGTCTGGGTCTCACCCAGCCCATTTATCTTAGAAGGGAGGGGTGGCTTCAGTATATTTTAAGTGCCTCAGGAATTCAGACACGCAATTTGGTTGAGAACCACTGACATAGATGATAGTCCTCTAATTCTAACTTGTAAGAGTCTGGGCTTAATTCACAGGAGTAAACTTGGCATTTTGAAAGCTATTAGCCCTTTGACTGATTTGCTTTCTCCCATTCACGAATTGTGTAATACGCACAGGTCACTCCTCTGACTTACAAGCAGAGAACAGAGATAGGCCTCTGCCCAGGGTAGAGTCACCTAGAGGCAAAGGTGAGAATAGTGGGCCCTGTCCTCTGTACTTCCTTGGTACCTATTTCTAGCATGACAAGATCTCCTTGAGACCAGGAAGAAATAACACAGCCTTTATAAGTAGCTACCTGTCTAGGGCACAGTTGAGACCTTAGGTGTGGCTAGATCATATGAGTTTGTCTTCTGTCAACCTCAGATTTCTCACTGTTTCATCATTTTAAGACCTAGTTTCAAGTGTCTGTTCATTCAGAAAAATCCTTTTTGTGTTTTCTGGCTGGACTGGGTCTTCATTGCTTTGCACGGACTTTCTCTGGTTGCGGTAGGAAAGGGCTACCTTCACTGCAGTGCGCAAGCTTCGCATTGCAGTGGCTTCTTGTTGTAGATCACTGTCTCTAGGCACGTGGGCTTCAGGAATTGCTGCTCATGGACTCAAGAGCACAGGCTCAGTGTCATGGTACATGGGCTTAGGTGCTCCCGGCATGTGGAATCTTCCTGGACCAAAGATCAAATGTCCCCTTTATTGGCAGGGAGATTCTTATCCACTGCACCACCAGGCAAGTCCAAATAATATTTATCAAGTGGTTACTACATGCCAGGCATTGATCTCTGTGGTTGGGATACATCAGTGAACAAAACAGACATGAATTTCTGTCCTTGTGGAGTTTTATTTCTAGTGGGACACATAAGCCAGTAGACAGTACACCTGATTAGTAAGTTGTACAGTATACTAGAAGATGATAAGTGATAATGAAAAAAAAATAAAGCAGGGTTAAGGATGTTGAGATACTCGGGTAGATTGCAGTATTAAATAGGTGTAGGTCTTAAGATCTTAAAAGCTTGAGATCTGAGGATGGAGATGAGGTATTTGCCGTGTGATATCTGGGAGAATAGCGTAGCCGGCAGAGTGGACAGCTACAGCAGAGGCCCTGAGGAGCATCCACGCCTGGTGTGTTTGAAGAGTATCGAGGACTGCACTGTGGCTGAGGAGGGGCACAGTCGGGGGTAATGAGGACCGATTATTCAGGGTCTCACGGGCCTTCATAGTAACTTTCGTATTTGCTCAGTGTCACCCAGGAACTTTGGCAGGGCTTTTGCTGAGTAGAAGAGTAACATGATCTGACATGAGGTCTGGAAAGAGCACTCAGCTGCTTTGTGGAGAAGAGACTGGAGGTGAGGCGGAACCAAGGTGGCCTCATAGGAGGTGACTGCAGTATTCCAGGAGAGAGAGAGCGGTGACACAGACCAGAGTGGTGGCCGTGGGAGGGGTCAGGAAAGGTCAGATTCCGGATCTGTCTGTGGTCATGCCAGCTTTTCCTGATGGTTTGGTGTGAGGGATGAGCGAGAGAGGACAGTCAAGGAGGACCACAGGGTGCAGGCCTGAGCAGTCAGAGGGAGGGGATGCCATCAGCAGCAGTGAGGAGGCTGCAGGTAAAGCCAACTTTGAGGGGCAAGGGGCATATCGGTGGTTTCCTTCTGGACATGTTAACTTTTGAAATGGACGTGTGACTTCCAAGTGGAGTCATCAAGCAGCCAGTTGGCTGGATGCATGGAGAGACCCATGCATGGCATTTAAAACCTTGAGCCTACATGAGATCGCCACGTGAATAACTGTAGTAAATAAGAGGACCAAGGACTCAGCACAGGGACATTCCAACAGGAGGAGGATGGGAGGAGAAAGAACCAGGCAGGGACACAGAGAGAGAGTGACAGGGGCCTGGCAGCACAGTGGGGGGCTGTCAAGGTGGAGGGGGTGGTCACCCACACCAGAGGCTGCCCACGGGTCAAGGAAGATGAGAGGTGGCCTTCAGCTTTAGCAAAGTGGAGATCATCAGCGGCCTTGAGGAGAACAGTTTTGGTGAAGTAGTTTTAGGAGAGATCGGGAGGAGAGGAATTGGAATTGGTGACTGAAAACCGCTCTTGAAAATTTTTTTTTGCTGGAAAAAGGAACAAAGAAATAGGTGGGTGCTAGTGAGAAGAGTGTGGTTTTCTTTTCTTTTCTTTTTTTTTTTTTTAATGAGGTATTTGCCGTGTGATATCTGGGAGAATAGCGTAGCCGGCAGAGTGGACAGCTACAGCAGAGGCCCTGAGGAGCATCCACGCCTGGTGTGTTTGAAGAGTATCGAGGACTGCACTGTGGCTGAGGAGGGAGCACAGTCGGGGGTAATGAGGACCGATTATTCAGGGTCTCACGGGCCTTCATAGTAACTTTCGTATTTGCTCAGTGTCACCCAGGAACTTTGGCAGGGCTTTTGCTGAGTAGAAGAGTAACATGATCTGACATGAGGTCTGGAAAGAGCACTCAGCTGCTTTGTGGAGAAGAGACTGGAGGTGAGGCGGAACCAAGGTGGCCTCATAGGAGGTGACTGCAGTATTCCAGGAGAGAGAGAGCGGTGACACAGACCAGAGTGGTGGCCGTGGGAGGGGTCAGGAAAGGTCAGATTCCGGATCTGTCTGTGGTCATGCCAGCTTTTCCTGATGGTTTGGTGTGAGGGATGAGCGAGAGAGGACAGTCAAGGAGGACCACAGGGTGCAGGCCTGAGCAGTCAGAGGGAGGGGATGCCATCAGCAGCAGTGAGGAGGCTGCAGGTAAAGCCAACTTTGAGGGGCAAGGGGCATATCGGTGGTTTCCTTCTGGACATGTTAACTTTTGAAATGGACGTGTGACTTCCAAGTGGAGTCATCAAGCAGCCAGTTGGCTGGATGCATGGAGAGACCCATGCATGGCATTTAAAACCTTGAGCCTACATGAGATCGCCACGTGAATAACTGTAGTAAATAAGAGGACCAAGGACTCAGCACAGGGACATTCCAACAGGAGGAGGATGGGAGGAGAAAGAACCAGGCAGGGACACAGAGAGAGAGTGACAGGGGCCTGGCAGCACAGTGGGGGGCTGTCAAGGTGGAGGGGGTGGTCACCCACACCAGAGGCTGCCCACGGGTCAAGGAAGATGAGAGGTGGCCTTCAGCTTTAGCAAAGTGGAGATCATCAGCGGCCTTGAGGAGAACAGTTTTGGTGAAGTAGTTTTAGGAGAGATCGGGAGGAGAGGAATTGGAATTGGTGACTGAAAACCGCTCTTGAAAATTTTTTTTTGCTGGAAAAAGGAACAAAGAAATAGGTGGGTGCTAGTGAGAAGAGTGTGGTTTTCTTTTCTTTTCTTTTTTTTTTTTTTTGAGAGTGAGATCAAGAGCAGCATGTTCTTAGGCTGAAGGGAACGAGCTTATAAAAAGTAGGGAAACTGTTAGAGGAGGAGAGAGAAGGGAGGAGTGCTCGAAGGCTGTCCTTGAGTGCGTGAGAGAGGGCGGGCTCTAGTGGGGAGTGAAGAGGCTGGCCGTGGATGGGAGGGGAAAGCAGATCTGTGCCGAGGCAGAATGTTGTATGTGCACACAGATGTTGCTGGGTGGGGAGATGTGGCATGGAGATCTGTGGAAGTTTCTTCTGATTGCCTCTGTTTTCTCAGTGAAGTAAGAAGCCAGGTTATCATCTGAGAACAGAAGGAGGTTGTATTAGGATTTGAGGAGAGACAAGAAAATGTGAAAGTTATCTAGGAAAATAAGAGAGTAGATGATTCTAGGGATATAAGATAAAATGCTAAAATAAATGACTGCCAGGCAGCACAAAGGGGCCTGCTAGAGATTTGGTGTGGTACGTTTAGAGTGAAGACAGGCACAGACGGCACGAGTGTGTGTATGTGCCTGTGGGGGTGGAGTCGAGGGGTGGGTCCTTCCCTGGCTTCCTTAAGCTACACAGGTGCAGCCATGGAATCGTCAGTTGAGCTTTCACCAAGCAAGGATATCATGGTAAGAGAGAAGAAAGGGATTAGGTTGTGTCCGTAAGAGAATGAGTATAATGATTGATCGTGGAATTTAAGCTGGGTAAGAAAGGGAGAGAGAAAATCAGTGAAGAGAGGGTCAGGGAAGAGGTGATAGTTTTGAGGTCCCAATGAAGCTGAAGGATAATTGGCTTGGACTACTATAAGGGAGTGGGGATAATAAGCCAGGAAAATAAGCGGTGGTCAGTGAATGAGATGCATGAAATTGAGATGGCAGAGGGGTTGTAATTGATAGTAATAAGATCTTAGGCTATGACCATGTGACTATTTGACTGAAATAGGTCGAGGACAACATCTGTAAAATGGAACTTTAATGAACCAACAGTCAAGTTCTTAGAAGGACTGTCAGTATGTATATTGAACTTGCTGAAAATCAGACAGAAATAGTGTTGGAGAAAAGGACAGTGAGCCAGGAATTAAAATTGTGATGAAATAAGGGGAATGGTTGGATAATATGTTGGATGATGGTAGCAAAGTATCAGATGCTTGGCCTTCAAATGTAGACTGTGTGAGAGTATTGGTAGGGTTTTATGTTCAGAGGCAGTTTTAGAAGTAATTTAATCCAGTGGGAGTGGGGGACTATATACTAGATATGACACACATCTTCCCGAGGTGTTTGCCTGGCTCCCATTGATAATCATTTTAACTAGTAAGCCAGTATTACCCAGTTGATTGACAGGTCACATATCTCTCGAATGCATTTAGATAGAAAACTGATAGGAACGTTTGAGCTAGTCTGTTCTATCCAGTACAGGTATGGTTTCTGTAGCATCCCTGCCAGATGTTGTCCACCATTTTCGGTTGAATGCTTCTAATAATAGGTACTTCAGTATTTTATGAAGCAGTATTCCTAGAAGCAGTAAATTGCATAGAGAAGTCAGAGAACAGGCCTGTTAATTCTCAGAAGGTAGAATATCTTAGTCTGGTAGCTTGGGGAAAGGACATTTTACTTTGTGACACAGAGCTGAGAACAGTGGTGAAAATTTTCTCTGTAATGTATTTTCCCCACATCTTCCTATTTCCTGGCTTTCATTTTTATCACTCTTCTTCCTTGTCCTCCTCAGAGTTGAAGAAAGTTCTGATGAAAATGATTTAGCTCAGAGCTGTAGAAATGATCAAGGGGATGGGAAGAATGGAGATTGTCTAAAGTAATGAGTTTGGAGAAACCAAAGCTGGGAAGGGATTTAATTGGAATATGTAGTGTAGGGTATGCATAGGGTTCATATGGACTTGATTTCCCAACGCCTAGGAGGTAATTTGTGGAGTACATTCCACCAAGAGATGATCCAGGCAGAAAAGAGAAATGATTCAAAAAGGACTGCAGTGAATTCTTTTGAATGACAATTGTGCCTGATTCAAGTTAGAAAGGCACTTGGCCTAAACTTTTAAGACTTTTCTTTTGGAGAACAGTCGTTTGCTTCCCAGTATTTTCCTATGCAGTATTTTTTTCTATCAAGTCTTGTACTGGCTGTACAGATTGCAGATTGTTGAACTTTATAAAATTTAATAAGGGACATTGTTTTGTTTGGTATGCGAGTGTATATGATTAGCCAGGGGAAGCATTTAGAACATAGACTCGCTATGCATGCCTCTGGCGTGATATGTTCCTTTCATAGATGCAGAAAAATGAGGCCCCAGGGAAGAGAGGTGACTTGCCCACCTCCACACAGTGAATCAATAACTAAAGTGTGACAAGAGGCAGGTCTCCTGACCCAGGAGTGTTGTGTGTTTGTCCATTACTGTGTGTATAAGTGTCTCTGTGTGTGTTATTTGCTCAGTCGTGTCCGACTCTTTGTGACCCATGGCTGTTGCCCACCAGGTTGGGAGAGAATTCTCCAGGCAAGAGTACTGGAGTGGGTTTCCATTCCCTTCTCCAGGGGCTTACAGTGTGTGGATCTACATTATTGGCTGGTGAGAGAACTGAACACAGAGGAGTTAAATAATTTACCCAGGCTGCATGGGAAATTATTGGCAGAGTCAGATGAGCTCATTCCTCACAGAACTCTTAAGCCGAGACATTCTGCTGTCATGAGTAAGGTTTTTAATGAGACAGGCAGGAAGTAATGATCATACCTGAGTTACTGGACCTTTTTTACTGACTGCATTTTAAATAAATCCTTTTAAAAAGGTTGACTGATGTGGTGTTGATACTAACTTTATCCCGTTGTTCTGCACTTAATCGAAAATACCAGTAAGGCTTCTGGATAGTTACTGTAATAACTATCCTGTTATGCCTAATGAAAGATAGTTTATTTTAAATTATTTCACTTTAGAGTCACCGTGGATTATTCTCTTTAGTTTGAGTTAAGGTTTATTTATACATAATAGGTGCTCAGTGAATGTAATTTGTTACTTAATTTCACATTGTAAAAGGAAACAGGTTAAATTATAACACTACAGTTGTAGACAGATTGTTATTCTAGAGAGAGATTTATAAATCTTTTTGATATAGAGGTAAAATTTCTGGGTTAACTTATAATAACCTGGTTTCGTGTTCTTGGCCCTACTAATGTCTTGTTTCATAAGTGAAAGCTTCATATTTTAAAACAGTTTTTTTATTTGTTTTAAATTGAAGGATAATTGCTTTACAACTGGTCCGTTGTGTTGGCTTCTGCCATGCATCAGCATGAATCAGCCGTAAGGATACATGTGTCCCCTCTCTCTTGAACCTCACTCCCACCCCTCCATCCCCTACGCCCCTGCCACGTTGTTACAGCGCCCCAGTTTGTGTTTCCTGAGTCATACGACGGATTCCCATTGGCTATCTGTTTTACATATGATAGTGTATATAATTTATTTTTTATGTATAAAGCACAGATATGCATATACGTATTAGATATAGTACATCTGTGATATTAACAGTTCAGTGGGAAGGGTATATCATAATTAGGAAACGTCTATAAAGGCCCTGAGGGGTCGTGTCTTTGTACCCAATTTCTGGCACAGAACTCCAAATAATACAATAAATTAATATTTGGGTTTTGTCCTGGCTCTTGAAATAACTCCGGAGCAGTCAAGGTGAAAAGAGTATCTTCTGTGAATTCAGTAACAGACCCCTTTAAACCACACTGGAGTTTATGTTAATAGAATGACTTTTGGAAAGCCCCTGAGAATAGGAGACTGGTTATCAGGGGAACCAACCACATGATTAGATAGTTGGAAGTTGAGACCCCACCCCCAACCTCTGAGTTGGGGAGGAGGGCTAGAGGTTGTCAATCACCAATGGTCAATGATTTAATCAGTCATTTACTTCCAGTCAAATTCCAAGCAATGCAATTTGGAGTTTCCAGATTGGTTAACACAGTGAGGTGCTGGGAGGGTGGCATGCCTGGATACCTTGCTCTATGCATCTCTTCCTTCTGGGTGTTCCTGAGCTGTATTCTTTTATAATGAATTGGTAATCTAGTAGGTAAACTGCTTTCCTGAGTTCTGTAAGGCATTCTAGCAAATTATCAAAGCTGAGCCCTTGGAACAGGGAGTTCTGCAGTATCTATGGAGAGTATTGTCAGAATTGCATTAAATTGTAGGATATGTAGTCGGTGTCCTCCAGGAACTGGAGAATTGCTTGGTATGGGAAAAAACCATACATCTCATATCAGAAGTGTTGGATATAAGTAGAAAAGGAAACAAGTTTTTCCCTTAGGGGCTATGATGAAAACAGCTAAGGAACAGTGAGCTGAAGGATCAGGTGGTACATACATACTAAGCTCTTAGTTCAGTTCAGTCGCTCAGTCGTGCCCGACTGTGATGCCATGGACTCTAGCATGCCAGGCCTCCCTGTCTGTCACCAGCTCCCAGAGTGTACTCAAACTCATGTCCATTGAGTCAGTGATGCCATCCAACCATCTCATCCTCTGTTGTCCCCTTTTCCTCCCACTTTCTATCTTTTCCAGCATCAAGGTCTTTTCCAATGAGTCAGTTCTTTGCATCAGGTGGCCAAAGTATTGGAGTTTCAGCATCAGTCCTTCCAAATATTCAGGACTGATTTCCTTTAGGATGGACTAGTGGGATCTCCTTGCAGTCCAAAGGACTCTCGAGAGTCTTCTCCAACACCGCGATTCAAAAGCATCAGTTCTTCGGCGCTCAGCTTTCTTTATATTCCAACTCTCATATCCATACATGACTACTGGCAAAATCATAGCTTTGACTAGACGGACCTTTGTTGGCAAGATAATGTCTCTGCTTTTTAATATGCTGTCCTTGGAGGAAATTGCCAGATGTCACTGTGTTCACTGTGAAGGTCAAACTTCTAGAGAGGTCAGAGTTTCCACTGTTTGCATTAAAGCCTTCAACCGGTCTGCAAATGAAGTGGTTAGAAATGCCTATACACCTCAGTAGGGTTTTTTAAATGTCTCTATCCACATTAATTTGCTCACCTTGTATAATCTTCCCTGTACTGTCTTGCCTTCCATTTACTCTACCTGAAAATTGATTTAAGAAAAGGGATGTCAATAAAATCTCGGCTGCCTACTTGAGTTACCCTCAACTCCTGTGAGCGCCAGCTTGTGGCTATGGAGACTTAGCATTTGGGGTTTTTCATAATTAGATAATGTCCTCTTGTTATCATGAAAGATATGCTGACAGGGGCAGTGCTCTATGCCAAATGTGACAGATTTTTAAAGTTGAATCCCGCCGCTCCCAGCTCCCTTTTTGGTCTCCGGTGTAGCTGTCCTCTCTTTCCATTTGCCTGGTGCACCAGGAAACCTAGTGACAGACTCCTTGGTTATCTTTGGATGATCAAGGCATCTTGCAGAGTGAAGTGTCAGTCATTCAGTCATGTCCGACTCTGCAACCCCGTGGACTATAGCCCACCAGGCTCTCCTGTCCATAGAATTTTCCAGGCAAGAATACTGAAGTGGGTTGCCATTTCCTTCTCCAGAGGATCTTCCTGGCCCAAGACTTAAACCTGGGTCTCCTGCATTGCAGGCAGATTATTTACTATTAAGACTTGGCTTTAAACTCAAGGAAAAGAAGACGGTTAGTAGAAACCTGATGAGTCTTGCTTTGTGTCAGGTGAAGCTGGCGCTCGTTGCTTTGCATGGGTCACTTTAATGCCCCCAAGCCCTGCCCCACCAGTTGCAGGCTTTGTCACCTGACCACTGGGACCACAGAGGGTTTAGTTGGCTCTTGGGTGTTCAGTGGGTTTTTGTTAGTTTGTTTTTGTTTTTTACAAATGCCACCACTGAGGGATGGGCTAGGAAGGGAAATTCTGTGATCTTTTACTGTTCCTCATCAGTGAAGGAGGGATTAGACTAAATGAATACTGCAGGGTTCTAACAGCGCTCTCTCGGTGGTAAGCAGTAATTGTGGAGACTGGATTTCAGAAGCTCTGAAGATTTACTTTCAGTTTATTATAATATTGACTATCCAGTGATGCAAGTGGGTAAAGATTAAGTGGAATTTTAATGTTAGAAACAATTCTTTCATATGGTTTTCTGTATTTTCCCATTATAAATGAGAAGATTGGTCATCTATTAATGTATGTTCTCCAGAGTGTACCTGGTAACAGGACAGCATGGCAGAAATCCTAGTCCATTTTTAAGGCTTCCTTTGCAGCTGATGTAGAGCAGTATCAATCATAGAGTACCAAAAGATAGGGTCTTTCTGGCTACCTGATACCTGGGTTACTCTCCTGAGAAAGCAGATGGCTAGTACCTTTAATAGAATTTTTTTTCTAAAAGTTGAAAAAAATGATGATTAAAAAATTGAATTTAATGTTACAGAAAACAAAATAACATCAAAGTAGTGAATGGAAGAATGGTTAATGAAGAAGATTCTAACGGGGTCTGTCTCTGCCTGGGTGATTTTGGGAAAATGGCATCATGTTACTGGATTCCACTTTCCTAACCTCTAGATAGAGTAGAATTACATCAACATAATATTCTGTGAAACGGAGTTCCTTGAGGGAGAGTGAGTTGTTCCTCTTTTTTTATTCCAGCACCTAATATTGTGGAACTGAAAAAAATGATTTGAATAATCTGTCAGTACTCTCACTGTGAATGTTGTGGTCAAAAATAAAATGTGTTATATTAATACATTGATTTTTAGGTAGAATGCGTAATTTGGTGGAGAAGATTGTGTTGTAAGAGCAAAAGGGGAAGGAAGAATTGTGACAAATCAGAGAAGATAGAAGGCAGCAAATGCATGAGTAAAATAATGAGATTTTGTTTTTAAAAAATCACCTCCAAAATTGTCCATAGGCAAATACATGGTGGGAAATGTCTCCAGATTAGTCACCATGAAGGCACTGCAGGCCTCCCTCTGAGGCCCCCTTGCAAAACATTTTTGTAGTCATTCTTTGGAATTATTTTTAGTGGTTATGAACCGCATAAGAAAAGTCGTCTTTTTGTTTGTTTCGTTTGCTCTCCTTAATCCCCACACTTGGTTTTGAATGTTTTTTTTTGTTTCTACTTGATTCTAAACATTCCTTTGAGGAATTTCAAGAGTGTGCTTTAGGCTTTGGAGAAGGGACTCACAGTAGAACCACTTTTGGAATTAGTGTAAAGCTTTCCTTTACAGCCTTGGAAAAAACAGTACTCATTCTGATATTTAATTCAGTTTATTAAGAATTTATGTGTATACATAAACAGGAAAAAGAGAATAGGGCATATGCTGAAGTTAACTGGCATCTTGGGTTATTTAATTTTCCTCCTTATGCTTTTCTCTATTTTACAAATTTTCTACGAAGAACATATTTACAATCAGGAAAAAAAAGGCAGAAAAATATAATGTGGCTGTTTTCTGGTCACATTTATTGCATGTTCAAGTATTGGCAGAGACGGTTCTTCCCTTGGGAGCCCGTGTCACAAGTGTCAGACATTGACTTTTCTGAATTCAAAGCTGGTGATGGAGCCAGATTTAGTGCTTAAGCCTATTTCCTCAAGATGTGCTGTCTTTAATAATATACTTTATAATTTTACCCTTTTTAAGCAGTAGTTTAGAAAAAAGAGAATAAGTCAATTCTGATTCTTTTGTGATTTTAAGAACATGTCATTTCCGTTTGTCAAAACAGAAGTGGAATGTGAGATAAAAGTATACGCTTACTTTCCTAATACTAGTGAAATCATTTTGGACGGAGTACTGTATTTGCATAACAGTTTTTATGCAAATAATATGGTATGTTTTAAAAATATTATTAAAAAACATACCTCTTCTCTGCATAAGTTGAGGTATCTTAGTTGTGATTATGGTAAATTTGATCATCTTATCACATGGGTAGAAAAAAAAAATACTTTGTAGGGAGAGAAAGGGGATGTAAAGAAGAGTTAAAATACAGGAAAACTTGAACTTTGTATAACGAAATGATGCCAAATAGTTGGTGCTTTAAAGAAATGAAAGCTGGGGATTTCCCTGGTGGCCCAGTGCAGGAGGTGCAGGTTTGATCCCTGGCCAAGGAACTAAGATCCCACATTCCACGTGATATAGCCAAAAAAATAAAGGAAGAAATAAAAGCCAAGATATGCACACGGAAAATAAATAACAAATCATCTAAGATATTTGTCATAGAAATTCAAATATTGTGAGCAGTACATTAAATCTGAAGTGAAACCTGTCAGACCTGCAGCGTCTGTCTAACAGCTTGTCAGGCTGTCAGCCGATATCTCCACACCTCCCTGTAGGCTTAGCACTGTGCTGTGGGCTCTGCAAGGTGGAAGAACCCGGAACTCCTGTCTCTGTCTGCACGGAGTCTCTAATCTAGTTTAGAACAGCAGATAGACTCAAGGTAGGTGTTTATGCTGCCACAGTAAGGACAAGGCATATGGGACTGAGGAGCACAAACCATTTAGAGAAGTTTCCCAGAGCAGGCAGAGGTGGTTTGTGATGCTGACAGGATATAAAGATTGACTCCAAAGTGCTTTTATTAATTTTCCATTGAAAGATCCTTACAAGAAATGACTAAAACCTGAGCATTTTAGGCCCAAATTTCCTGTTCTAACTAGATGTGAGCAACTCTTTGCGACCCCATAGACTGTAGCCCACCAGGCTACTCCTTCCGTGGGATTCTCCAGGCAAGAATACTGGAGTGGGTTGCCATTTCCTTCTCCAAAGTTTATATCAGTGGTTCTTAACTCAAGGTAGTTTTGCCCCCACCCTGGGAACATTTGGCAGTGCCACAGGTATTTGGTAGTATAGGTGGGGATGTACAGGACGCCCCCGTACACGCTCAGATGTCAAAAGTGTTGAGTTTGAGAAACCCTTGTCTGCATATCCTTGAAGGCACAGTGAAGGGACACTGGGGCTGACCATCTGTCTGCCACGGGTTTTATGTGACCAGTGCCTCCAGAGTTACGGGGCTGGGCTAGGATAAGTTTGTGAGAGGCCCTGAAGCAGCATGTAGTTAATTATTCAGTTCTCAGCTACTCCTCTTATTTCAGTTGAAATCAGCCCAAACCAGGGATATAATAAAGGATTACAGACAAAAGAGAACTCTGTGATTAAAAGGATATCTTTTTGCACGTGATCCAAGTTTCTGTCACCATATTCAATATTTGTATTATCATATTCAGTATTTGTATGTTAAGCATTTAATGCCTCTTTGTACTTTTTATGATACCTTTGGGCTTAATGGAAATTAATTAGGATGGAGATTTTTTTAATAGTTTTATTTATTGACATTTGGCTCTGCTGCATCTTCGTTGCTGTGGGGGCTTTCTTTGGTTGCAGCCAGCAGGGGCTGCTCTCAGTGCATGGGCTTCTCATTGTGGTGGCTTCTCACTGCGGAGCAGCGGGTGTAGGGCATACAGGCTTTCACCAGCTGGGGTAAGTGGGCTCAGTAGTTGCAGCCACCTGGATGCTTAGTCTTCCCCTGCATATGGGGTCTTCATGGATCAGGGATCGAACTATGCCTTCCCCTGAGCCACCAGGGAAGCCCTAGAATGGGAATAAACTAGAATCAAAGAGTTCTGAATTTCACGTTTAGGTTCTAGTTGTGTGACTTTGAAGAAGTTACCTAATCTCTATGAGTTATAGTTCACTCTGTTAAAAAAAAAAAGAGAAAACCTCGATTCATGTTGATATTTGACAGAAACCAGTGCAATACCATAAAGCTGTTATCCTTCAATTAAAGATAAACAAATTTTGTAGAAGATAAATAACAGTGTTCCTTTAGATTTATAAAGAGATATCCAAATAATTTCATATATTTCCACAAGGCTTGAATTTTCCATTATTAATCTTTATTCTATATGCTATGGTTTTGTTTCTAACATTTCCTTGAGGAATTCTATGCGGATGATCAGTACTGAATTAGTGTTTTTAGGGCCAGAGTTTAATATACTTACTATTCCTTCTAGAAGAATTTAATTTATAGCACTTAACAACTTCCCTTATCTGTAACTCTGAAGTTCCAGAAGAATCCATCATTCAGTTCAGTTCAGTCGCTCAGTCGTGTCCGACTCTTTGCGACCCCATGAATCACAGCATGCCAGGCCTCCATGTTCATCACCATCTCTCGGAATTCACTCAGACTCACGTCCATTGAGTCCGTGATGCCATCCAGCCATCTCATCCTCTTTTCCAGTGAGTCAACTCTTCGCATGAAGTGGCCAAAGTACTGGAGCTTCAGCTTCCGCATCATTCCTTCCAAAGAAATCCAAGGGTTGATCTCCTTCAGAATGGACTGGTTGGATCTCCTTGCAGTCCAAGGGACTCTCAAGAGTCTTCTCCAACACCACAGTTCACAAGCATCAATTCTTC
>SJYC01014598.1:0-68865 GCA_006408675.1 Madoqua kirkii
TCATATCCAGTTCTAACTGTTGCTTCTTTTTCAATGTCTATTCTTGACACAAAGCACTGAACTCTACCGTGACTTTATCTGAAGGCAGCCCAGACTTGGCTTTCTCATAAAAAGCGAAGCCAAAAACATTAAATCAAAGAGTTTCTGTGACCACAAAGAGCAGAATATATTCTGTGGGTGGCAATAAGAGGATAAAAGACGGTCAGGGGGACCCAGTCCTGGGATATGATGTGGCAGACTCTGCTGGCTGAATCATTGGTACTCTTTCCAGCTACTTCTTTGCCGGGGGGGGCGGGGGGGGGCGAGAGTGTTTTCCAGGGTGAGTGGCTGGGGGTAGGGGCATATAGGAACACTCCCCCTACAGGATGAGTCACACCTGGCTCAGCCTGTCTGGAAATCATCTCTGCCTTGGTCTAAGAGTGAGCATGTGACTGACCCAGGGCCAGCCAATGAGACATAAGGAAGGATCTACAGAGGACTTTTGGAAAAGTTATTTCAGTTCAGTTCAGTCCCTTAGTTGTGTCTGACTCTTTGCAACCCATGGACTGCAGCACACCAGGCTCCCCTGTCCATCACCAACTCCTGGAGCTTGCTCAAACTCATGTTCATCAAGTTGGTGATGCCATTCAACCATCTCATCCTCTGCTGGGAAAGTTATTTACTTCCTGATCAAAAGTGAGGCAGGGAGAGCTCCTCTTCTACCTTGAGGGATTCACCTTCTCTCTTCTGTCCAGTCATTTGTGGGACAGCTCCAGTCCCACGTGCCAAGCTTCAAGAGAACAGCGGTGATGTCTTAGTCATAGCTTTACCCCTCCAGTTCCTGATTCAGCTGAGATGAATAAATCATGAGGCATCACAGACCCGTGCAACACATATCTGGGGCTTGAACAAAATCATTCTGCCATTGTAGTCCTCGGTTGAGGCTGATTTTGCCCCACCCACACCCCTAGGAGATGTTTGGCAATGTCTGGAGATGTTTTTGGTTGCCGTGACTGGTGGAGGGGACAGACCCTGCTGGCATCTGGTGAAGCAAGGCCAGGGATGCTGCCAAGTGCCCTGCAAGGCACAGGACCAACCCCACAACAAAGAGTGATCCAACCAGAACATCAGTAGTGCCCAGGCTGAGAGACTCTCCTCTGTAGACAAATCAGCTAGCGAGGTTTCCCCTTGATTGTCAAGACGAGATAAATATTTGAAAGCAAAATTTTTTCTAAAGGGTGGAATCTTTCTTTAATTGAAGCTCATAATATTGTGCTAGTGTTAAGTGTATAGCAAAGTAATATGTGTGTGTGTGTGTGTGTAGTGTGTATGTGTGTATGGAATCTAAAAAATGATACGAATGAACTTATTTGTAAAACAGGAGTCACAGATGTAGAAGACAAACTTGCTTGCTCCCTCGCTCTCTACATGTATATATATATATATATATCTCTGTGGCTTCCCAGGTGGCTCAGTGGGTAAAGAATCTGCCTGCAATGCAGGAGACACAGAAGATGTAGGTTTGATCCCTGGGTTAGAAAGATCCCCTGGGGGAGGGCATGACAAATCACTCCAATATTCTTGCTTAGACAGAGGAGTCTGAGGTCCATGGGTCACAAAGAGTCAGACCCAACTGAAGCAACTGAGCACGCGCACACATAGTCTATAGTATATAGGTTATATATATATAGTATAATGTGTATCTGTTAATCCTATACTTCTGCTTTTTCCCTTCCCACCACCTCCCCCATAAGTAACCATAAATTTGTTTCTATGTTTGTGAGTCTGTTTTTGTTTTGTAAGTTCATTTGTACTATTTTTTAGATTCCACATATAATTGATATCATACTATACTTGTCTTTGTCTGAGTTACCTCACTTAATACGATAAAAATCTCTAGGTTCATCCATGATGCTGCAAATGGCAATAAATCATTCTTTCTTATGGCTGAGTCATATTCCAGAAGGGAGGGATCTTAAGGTGCTAGACCCCGGACCATCGTCTCTGATTAATGTACAAGCCCGCATCAAGAGTTGACAGTAGGGAGACCCTGTTCACTTCACAATTAGTCTATAGCTTCTCAACAGACTGGCAGCCTCGAACAGCCAGAGGGCTAAGGGTTGTTTTTTTTTTTTTTTTTTAATTTTTATTGGCGTATAACTGACTTACAGCATTGTGTTAGTTTCCTGTGTATAGTGAAGTGAGTCAGTGATACATATACATGTATCCCTTCTATTTTAGATTCTTTTTCCATGTAGGCCATTACAGAGTACTGAGTAGAGTTCCGTGTGCTATACAATAGGTCCTTATTAGTTACTTACTTTATATATAGTGCTGCATATATGTCAATACTAATCTCCCAATTTATCTCTCCCTCTCTTCCCTTCTGGTAACTGTAAGCTTGTTTTCTATATCTGTGACTCTATTTCTGTTTTTTAAATAGATTTATTTGTACCATTTCTTTAGATTCCACATATGAATAAAATTATATAATATCATCTTTTCTCTGCTTACTTTACTCAATATGACAATCTCTATATGTATGGGATATTACTACTACTACTACTACTACTACTAGTACTACTACTAGTACTACTACTAAGTTGCTTCAGTTGTGTCCGACTCTGTGCAACTCCATAGACGGCAGCCCATTAAACTCTCCCATCCCTGGGATTCTCCAGGCAAGAACACTGGAATGGGTTGCCATTTCCTTCTCCAGTTTTCCTTTAAAATTGGAGAAAGTTACAGTTCAGTACACACAGGCAAAGTCGTATCCGACTCTTTGTGACCCCATGGACTGTAGCCCACCAGGCTCCTCTGTCCATGGAATTCTCTAGGCAAGAACACTGGAGTAGGTTGCCATTCCCTTCCCTAGGGAATCTTCCCGATCGGGGATCAAACCCAGGATCTCCTGCATTGCAAGCACTCAGCCATAAAAAAGAATGAAATAATGCCATTTCCAAGCCAAGCTTGTTCTTTGTTCAAGGGGCCAGTGTGGCTGGGATCTCCTCACCTTGAGGTCAGGTTCTGTAGCATCCAGGTGAGGTGAGTAGTGGCAGCCAAGTCCGTGGGGTGGACTAGCCAGGGAGGTAGACGGTGGTGACTCAGATCCTTTTCTTCATTTCTCAGGGAAAAGATCTCCCAACCGGAAAAGTAGAGCCTGGAAGAAGCTCCCTTCATGTGGCTTTTAAGGCAAAGAGGGTCCAGAGGAACAAGTTGGAGTGACTGTCCCAGGTTTGTGGGGCCTCCAGTCTGGTAGGACAGTGACTTGGGGGCTGATTGCAGTAGGTCAGAAGGTGGTGTGGCTTCTTCGTGCTGAGCAGGACCCAAGGCCTAGCCTCAGGCAGCAGAGAGAATCCTCGAGGGGCCTAAGGATGCAGATCTCGTGAGGTCTTCCCACCATCCTTGCCTCTACCATCCACATCCCACTTTGTATGTTGGCTTGTTTTTGCTTGTTTGTTTCATTTCCAGGAAAACTGCCCTTTTCTGTCTCTTTCCCCTGATTTCACAGTGTAGGCTGATTGTCGAGCCACCACACTGGCATTTCCAGAAATTGCAACTCTGGCCTGTGCTATACAAACAAAATTTTTCCTGGAAGCCCCTTTCTATCTGTGGCTTCTCTCCCTTCCCACTGGCCAGCCTGCAGTGGTTTCGCTCACAAGTGGGGCACAGGGGGACTATGTCTTCCAAGGTATGTAGCCCATATGTCTTTCTCCAGGAGAAGAAGGAGCCTGGGAGGGAGAGGATGCAGGAGTTCCTACTCTGCTCCACTCAGAGGTGGAAATGCAAAAGGAATTCGTATTCTTTCTAGAGAAGACCCCCAGGAGGAATTCACGCCTGGGCCTTCTGTGGAGTTCATGCTTTGTTTAGAACTTCAGGGACCACTGCTGGGATTAGATGAAAGTCTGGAACACTGGAGAATCCCCAAGGACCCTTCACCCTCCCTGTCCCCTCTCCCAGACTGGCCCCTGGCTTGCCTGCTGCAAACCAGCTCCTGGGAGACAGGTTCCTGATTAACTCATTCCTAGGGTGACATTCATGACATTATGCTACCTTCTCAGGGATTTACAAAGCATCACAGGGCATCTAAGAGGGAAATTCTAGACTCTGCAGTCACAGTGGAGATTCTGTGTTTTAGGTTCTGGGAAACATTCCTTAAGTTTTCCTCTCACTGAGTGCTCAGTTCATTCAACCAGCAGCTCCCTCTTCATACAACCCAAGTTCCCCCAACCCCAGATTGAGAACTCCAATGATCATATAGGGTCCAATAAGTGAAGGTCTTACTTTTACACTTTCAGAGGAGAAAGGAAAACAAGGCTTCAGCTGCACTTGGTGCTGAGCTCTGGAAGGACCCTTTGGTAAGACATTTGTGGCTCTTATCCAGGGACTGTGGACCGAGGACACACACACACACACACACACATGTGCACACATACCCCACAAAGCTGGAACTACAGGCCATACAGCAGGGTGGGAAGAAACGAGTCATCTGAGTTAATGATTTGGAAGAATTCCATGGCATGTCTTAGCCTTCTCTCCACCCAGGGACAGCTCTGGACAGGCCAGGCAAGGGATGCTCAGGGGAAAGTTCTCTATATCTACAAGAGGTTTGCAGCTGTTTTGTCTATGAGGTGAAGGGGCAGAGGGAAGACACTTGGAGGTCTGGGTTTGCAAACCCTTACCCAGGGCATGGTCCTCTGGAATGTGCCTTGACAGATGGACAGGCCTGATGTTTCTCGTTTGCCTCTGCCCTTCCCCACTCTTCTCTTCCCACTGTGAGGCTGGCCTGCATGTACTATGTCACCAGCCTCCCCCCAGCTGGTGTTGGCCAATGGGAGGCAGCACTGGAGTTAAGCAGAAGGATGGAGCATGGGCCTCAGATGTTCATTCTCCAGGGTCCCTTTCCACTGTGAGGCTCCAGTTTGGCTCCACTGGTGATCGCTGTTTCTCAGTCGTGTCTGATTCTTTGTGATCCCATGGACCATAGCCCACAAGGCTCCTCTGTTCATGAGATTCTCCAGGCAAGAATACTGGAGTGGGTTGCCATTTCCTCTTCCAGGGGACCTTCTTGACTCAAGGATCGAACCCGCGTGTCGTGTCTCCTGCATTGGCAGGCGATTCTTTACTACTGTGCCACCTACGGCTCTGTCCATCTAGCAAATGTCACTGCCCCGTCTAGAGTTCCTGCCGCTCCACTGTCTCTTCACCTGGAGGAGACCACTCCCTGCCCCTCCCTACGGGCACAGAAGGCAACAGCTTCCCACTGATGCTGCCTCCCAGGGTTCCTTTTCTAAATTAGCCCACACCTTGGAGGCTGTCCTTTCAGTAAACATCCGTCAGTGACCCAGCTTGAGAATGCTTGTTTCCTACCAGGATCCTAACGCCGCAGATAGAGAGGAAATGAGCCACTGGCTTTCAGACTGAGTCCATGGAGTCTGGTGTGAACCATCTCTGATTAAAATGATGCAATGACATACAGCAGGGTGGGAAGAAACGAGTCATCTGAGTTAATGATTTGGAAGAATTCCATGGCATGTCTTAGCCTTCTCTCCACCCAGGGACAGCTCTGGACAGGCCAGGCAAGGGATGCTCAGGGGAAAGTTCTCTATATCTACAAGAGGTTTGCAGCTGTTTTGTCTATGAGGTGAAGGGGCAGAGGGAAGACACTTGGAGGTCTGGGTTTGCAAACCCTTACCCAGGGCATGGTCCTCTGGAATGTGCCTTGACAGATGGACAGGCCTGATGTTTCTCGTTTGCCTCTGCCCTTCCCCACTCTTCTCTTCCCACTGTGAGGCTGGCCTGCATGTACTATGTCACCAGCCTCCCCCCAGCTGGTGTTGGCCAATGGGAGGCAGCACTGGAGTTAAGCAGAAGGATGGAGCATGGGCCTCAGATGTTCATTCTCCAGGGTCCCTTTCCACTGTGAGGCTCCAGTTTGGCTCCACTGGTGATCGCTGTTTCTCAGTCGTGTCTGATTCTTTGTGATCCCATGGACCATAGCCCACAAGGCTCCTCTGTTCATGAGATTCTCCAGGCAAGAATACTGGAGTGGGTTGCCATTTCCTCTTCCAGGGGACCTTCTTGACTCAAGGATCGAACCCGCGTGTCGTGTCTCCTGCATTGGCAGGCGATTCTTTACTACTGTGCCACCTACGGCTCTGTCCATCTAGCAAATGTCACTGCCCCGTCTAGAGTTACTGCCGCTCTACTGTCTCTTCACCTGGAGGAGACCACTCCCTGCCCCTCCCTACGGGCACAGAAGGCAACAGCTTCCCACTGATGCTGCCTCCCAGGGTTCCTTTTCTAAATTAGCCCACACCTTGGAGGCTGTCCTTTCAGTAAACATCCGTCAGTGACCCAGCTTGAGAATGCTTGTTTCCTACCAGGATCCTAACGCCGCAGATAGAGAGGAAATGAGCCACTGGCTTTCAGACTGAGTCCATGGAGTCTGGTGTGAACCATCTCTGATTAAAATGATGCAATGTTTTCACCCTTCTAGCTTGTCACCTGATGCTGACTTGGTCAGCAAAGCCCCCTGCCCATCGTAATTCTGTCTTCACCTCCTAACTGGACAATCCATACTCATTTAAGAAACAGGCAGGGTGTATACTCTCTGTCGTGAGTGAAGATAGAATTCCAACTTCTCACATGTCAAGCAAGAACCTTTTGCTTTGTAGAGGCAAAAGGTTGTAGAATAAGGGGAAAGATTTTTACAGAGAGGAAAAAACAGCCCATAGAAAATTCTGTTTCACTCCTGGGGATATCTTCCCCTCTGGTCTGGGCCCTGAAATCCTTATGGTCTCAGTGGCCTTGGCCTGCAGCGGCTTGAAGCAGGATTTTTGTTCCTGGCCAGAGACTGAAGTCAGGCTGAAGAGGCGAGAGCGCTGAATCCTAGCCGCTAAACCAGTGGCCAGGGACAAGGCTCTGGCCTGTCAGCTGCACAGAAATGAATTTCTACATAGAGACCGGAAGTAGTAAGACAAGTGAAGTGGAGGAGAAAGGGTACGTGTGGCTAGACACACAGGGAGCTCAGAGAGAGAGAGTTGCATGCACCCTCATGGTATTTTAGATCACTTATATGGGGCATTTCTTCTAGGTTTCTTTTTGCTAATCATCTTGTTCTGCCTGATTCTGAGTCTGTATTTGGCTATCTAAGGGTTCTTCCCTTTGTGCACATACATCTCATAGCCAAGATGGATCCTAGCGAAGTGGCCTATGAGTAAGTTGACATCACCTGTGATGGGGTGCTGCCCCTTCCCTTTTTGACCTTTGAGGAGCTTTTCTCATGTATGGTCAGGGAGCTCTCCCTGACCTTGAGAATTAGAAATATGTGGTCTCTTATCCAGGCCAGGCTCAGCTGCTTCTCCTCTTCATCTTGGAGTATCTGTCTATGGGGACAACCTCTCATTGTTCAGCCTGTGTGCCAGTTGCTCAGTCTGCAAAAAAGAAAATTCATATGGTTGAACTTGACATTTCACTTGAATGGCTGAACTTGACATTTCACTCGAATGGTTTTGCTTCTCTTTAATTAATATCTGTGTTTACTTGTCAGAGATATAAGCACCTGAACTCAAATGAAGCCTAGGGAGTACTGATTTGGGACACAAAATGAGATATATTTTAAAACGAGCTGGTTCTGACTCAGAAAGGGCATGGAGACCCTGCCTTTCATGGATGATGACTGAATGGAAGCTCCAAGGGGCTTTGCTCTTCTGTTTGGGCCAAATCATGAACTAATTCTTTACTAAATAACAGATAAAAGATACTAATCTGAGTCTGCTTTTCTAATTCACCT
Source organism: Madoqua kirkii (assembly GCA_006408675.1). Classification (NCBI taxonomy): domain Eukaryota; kingdom Metazoa; phylum Chordata; class Mammalia; order Artiodactyla; family Bovidae; genus Madoqua; species Madoqua kirkii. Next base: position 7,775 of record SJYC01014598.1, read on the forward strand.
TATGACATAGGAAAGGCTTAACTGGATTCATATGTTCTGCTGCTGTTGCTGCTGCTAAGTCGCTTCAGTCGTGTCTGACTCTGTACAACCCCACAGATGGCAGCCCACCAGGCTCCCCTGTCCCTGGGATTCTCCAGGCAAGAGTACTGGGGTGGGGTGCCATTGCCTTCCCTGGATTCATGTGTGAAATCCTTGGAACTCCATGAAGGAAAGTGCTCTTCGGTCACTTCTACTCCTTCACTCGTAACTGGAGATCTGGGCCCAGTGGGCACCAGTGCAGGGCCAGCAGGAGGAAGGGAAGGGGATGATGGAGGAGGCGAGATGCACAGTTAGTCACAAGGGAAGAATTAAGCTTCCATCCTGTTTCCTCCTGCTATTAGCTGGTCTTTGCTTGTGAAGCTGTGAAGGCTGGGAGCTGTGTACCGAGAGCCTTCACCTCTGCACCCAGATCCAAGTTCAGAGGGCACAGTCCCCACTCTGAGTTTTGATAACTCTTTAGGAGAACTTACAGAACATACTAAATTTTTATGCTCATGGTTACAGTTTATTACAGTGAAAGGATACATATTAAAATCAGGCAAGGGAAGAGAAGCATAGGGTGGAGACCAAGGCAGGGACTTCCCTGGTGGTACAGTGGATAAGAATCTGCCTGCCAATGTAAGGGACATGGGTTCAATTCCTGGTCCATGAAGATTCCACATGACTCAGAGCAACAAAGCCCGTGAGCCACAACTACTGAAGCCCATGCATCTTAAGAGCCTGTGCTCTGCAACAAGAGAAGCCACTGCAAAGAGAAGCTCACGCACTACGTTGAAGAATAACCCATGCTTGCCGCAACTAGAGAAAACCTGCGTCCAGCAACAAAGACCAGCGTAGCCAAAAATAAGTAAAATTTTAAAGAAAGGGGAAGAGCCAGATGCAAAGTTCCAGCTGCTATCTCCCAGCAGAGTGAGGCCAGCACCACTCTCCCAGCACAGATGTGTGACCGTCCACAGCACTGCCAGCCAAAAAGCTCACCCGGCCTCGGAACCCATAGCCTTTACAGAGCTCCATCATTTAAACCTGGTCGGCACCCCCACAGGACTGACTTGTCTCCAGCTCCTCCAGAGGTTCACTGATAACCGTTCCATGGAGAGCCCCCACCCTAAATCACATTGTTGGTGTGACTCAAAACCTCCAGGCAAACCAAAGAAGCTCCCATCAAGCATGATACCGCAAGGGCTTAGAAGTCTCCCCCAAGAAGCTGAGGAAAAAGGCCAGACTCTCTCTAGGCAAGGCTGAATTCTTTACACACATCCTGCCACTCGTTCCAGCCGTTTCTCTTCCCTGGGCCCCATCAGTCTGTGTGTATGTGTGTTAGGCCGGCAGTCATGTCCAACTCTTTCTGACCCCATGGACTGTAGCCCACCAGGCTCCTCTGTCCATGGAATTCTCCAGGCTAGTGGGTTGCCATTTCCTACTCCAGGAGATCTTCCTGACCCTAGGATCGAACCTGGGTCTCCTGCATTGCAGCCAGTTTCCTCACTGTTTGAGTCACCAGGGAGGCCCATCAATCTGGACAGACTCAATTCCTCAGCCCATTTGTCTTTTCTCGATCAGATGCCACTTCCAAACCCTAATCTAGATAAGCCCTGAGTCCTTGGAGTCCACCAGTGATGTGGGTGGGGGTTAGCAAAAATAAGGTTAGTGTACCTCTCTGAAATCTTCCATGTAGGTGATGTCCAGACGCCTTAAGTACAAGACAAACCTGATTCACTGTTTCTTTTCAGATAAGCTGAGATTTTGTCATCTAAAATGCAGGTCACGAGCAGATATAACATGAATCTGTTATACATCAATCTGGACAGACTCAATTCCTCAGCCCATTTGTCTTTTCTCGATCAGATGCCACTTCCAAACCCTAATCTAGATAAGCCCTGAGTCCTTGGAGTCCACCAGTGATGTGGGTGGGGGTTAGCAAAAATAAGGTTAGTGTACCTCTCTGAAATCTTCCATGTAGGTGATGTCCAGACGCCTTAAGTACAAGACAAACCTGATTCACTGTTTCTTTTCAGATAAGCTGAGATTTTGTCATCTAAAATGCAGGTCACGAGCAGATATAACATGAATCTGTTATATTTCCTGAGGATGTTCAAAGTGAGAGTGAGACCATAAAGAAAGCTGAATGCCGAAGAATGGATGCTTTGAACTGTGGTGCTGGAGAAGACTCTTGAGAGTCTCTTGGGCTGCAGGGAGATCCAACCAGTCCATCCTAAAGGAAATCAGTCCTGACTATTCATTGGAAGGACTGATGCTGAAGTTGAAACTCCAACACTTTGGCCACCTGATGGGAAGAATGGATTCATTTTTAAAGACCCTGATGCTGGGAAAGATTGAAGGCAAGAGGAGAAGGGAATGACAGAAAATGAGATGGTTGGATGGCATCATCAACTCAATGGACATGAGTTTGAGCAAGCTCTGGGAGTTGGTGATGGACAGGGAAGCCTGGTGTGCTGCGATTCATGGGGTCGCAAAGAGTCGGACATGACTGAGCGACTGAACTGAACTGAACTGAACTGAACTGAATATTTATTTTTAAAATTTTTTTAATTTTAGTATCAATTTATTTATTTTAATTGGAGACTAATTGCTTTACAATATTGTATGGGTTTTGCCATACATCAACGTGAATCCACCACAGGTATACATGTGTTTCCCATCCTGAACCTCCCTCCCATCTCCTTCCCCGTACCATCCCTCTGGGTCATCCCAGTGTGCCAGCCCCAAGCATCCGAATCACCAGTCCAGGTTCGATGCATGATACAGGATGCTTGGTGCACTAGAATGATCCAGGGGATCTTTCTGACCCAGGGATCAATCCTGGGTCTCCCTCATTGCAGGCAGATTCTTTATTGTCTGAGCCAATGGCGTGGGTAAGGGGGAGGTGGGCTGGAAAAGTGACAGTCTGGAGGAAATACACAGGGGGACCTTGGAACCCCTCCCCCAGCCACAGTGCCAGGTGTATTCGAGGCTGCCAAGGCAAGGGTCCCCCATCATCCATGCAAGCACAGAGGCAGGAGGAGGCTGCCTTCCAGGTTTGTGTGTCTTGCAAATGTATTTGGTGACCAGTCTTCGTGGAGGATGTTATAGACTCCTCAAATCTATGCTAAAGCCCTAACCCCCATGTGACTGTGTTTGGAAATGGGCCCCCTAGAAGGTAATTAAAGTTAAATGAGGTCATAAGGGGATTTCCCAGGTGGCTCAGTGGTAAAGAATTCTCCTGCCAAGCAGCAGATGTGTGCTCTATCCCTGGGTCAGGAAGATCCCTGAAGGAAATGGCAACTCACTCCAGTATTCTTGCCTGGAGAATTCCATGGACAGAGGAGGCTGGTAGGCTAACAAACAAGTCTATGGGGTCGAAAAGAGTCAGTTATAACTTAGTGATTAAACAGCAAGAGCAAGGTGAGCTTTGGTTATGGACACTTTGATTTCAGACTTCAGGCTTCCAGAGCTGTAGGAGAGTAACTTTTTGCTGTTCTGAGCCACTCTGTTTGTGGTCTTGTGTTATGGAAGCTACAGGAAGCTAAGCCAGGAGGAATATGTAATTATGGGGCAGAGATGTAAGGGCCCCAAGCAGTTAGGGCTGTTTCATCCAGTGGAACAGCAAGGGCAGCTGCTGATGTCCTGAGGTCTAAGTGCCCTGGATTTAATGTATGGGCCAAACACAGTCGGTACGAGAGTAGCTCTTCCTCTGCAATCAGCCATTGCTAGCTTGACCCTCACTCAGACCAAAGCAAAGCTCCAGCTCTGTCTTCCCTTTTGAGCCTCAAGACAACATGTTGGAGGCTTCCTATGGACCTGCTATCGTGATATTTCCAAGTCTGGTGGCTTACTGCACCAATAAGCTGAAAAAGACCCATCACACATCAAGTCACATTTTCCTACTCAACGGCCCCACTCCTGGTCGTCAGGCTCAAGGAGTCACTCAGGACACAGGAGATCCGGTGACCTGCTGGCCTCACAGGCTGGCCAGTCCACTCATGGCAGGGAAACCACAGCCCCTCAAAGGAACTGCCAAAGCAAATGGTATTTATGGAGAGGTTTTATTGACAGGGTCAAATGCTTTTGTTATGTATCTGTGTTTTGTTAAGTAAACAAAGCTGGTGGCCACAAAAGATTGCATATGCAATTAAAAAGAAAAAAATTTTTTAAACTCATATATCTTGTTAATTGTTCTATGGTTATAGAAGATGTTATCAGTGGGTACAATCATTAGGATGGCTATTATGAAAAAGACAGAATATAGCGAGTGTTGGTGAGGATGTGGAGAAATTAGGACCTTGTGTTTTGCTGCTGGGAGTATAAAATGGTGTAGCCACTGTGGCAAACAGCATGTTCAAAGAACCAAACCTAGAATGACCATGTGATCCAGCAATTCCACTTCTGGGTATATACCCCAAACAAGTGATAGCTGGATCTTGAAGAGATATTTATACACCCACGTTTATAACAGCATCATTCACAGTAGCCAAGAGGTAAAGCAACTCAAGTGTCCATCAACAAAGAAAATGTAGTGTAGTAATACAATGGACTGTTATTCAACCTCAAAAAGGAAGGAAATTCTGACACTGAGCTACGACACAGACGAACCTCGAAGCCACTGTGAGAAGTGAGATGAGCCAGTCTCAGAAGGGTGAATACTGTATGCTTCCACTTATGGGAGATCCTTAGCAGAGTTGATGCAGAGACGGAAAGCAGAACAGCTATGAGCAAGGGCTTGGTGGAAGGAAGATGGGCGTTCTGATTTAATGAGTCTGGTGTTTTAGTTTTGCAAGATGAAAGAATTTCCAAAGATGGACAGCAGGGATGGTTGCACAACAATGTCAGTGTACGTAACAACACTGAGTGGGACACGTAAGAGGATGCAAAATTTATGTTGTATTTATTTTACATGACTTTTTAAAAATAAGGGAATTCTCTTGGCTAGGTAGCCCAGTGGTTAGGACTTGGCATTTTTCACTGCTTTGGCCAGGATTCAATCCCTGGTTGGGGAACTAAGAGCCTGCAAGCTTTGCAGTGCGGCCCAAAAGTAAAAACAAATAAAAATGATATTGTCGTGGGAAAACTGAGGGAAGGTACATGAGGACTCTCCACACTAGCTTTGCAACTTGCATGAGCCTAACATTATTTCCAGATAAAAAGCTCAAAAATAATAGTAAAATGAGCAAACCCTGTGAAGGGTAAAAATGTGTTTATAAATGCATAGGAAAGAATTACAAATGTTTTTAGGCATGGGATCTGGGGAAAACATTTTTTCCTTTTTTTTCCTAACCTTCTAGACTGTATTATTATAATTAGGGGGAAAAACTCTCAGTTTTAAAAAGCCTTCTGCTACTTTTCGAGTCAAATATAGAAACGGAGTCTCTTTTGATATTTAAGGGCCAAAGCAGAGCCTCATTGTTAGATCTCTAGCAACTCACTCTTTAATAAACAAATATGTATAGATTTATGTCTATAAACATAAATAAATTTGTATTGAAGGAATTATTAACATAATCACCATCCCTTTAATCAGTGGTGAGATGAAAGCCAGAGCAATGGCTGAAAAGAAAGGCATCAGTCCTAGTCCAAGCTAAGGACCGGATGGTCTGTTCTGAACTGTTCTATCAATGTCATGAGCGGACTGGTGGCCTTGTCACTGATGATCAGGAAGCTTTTCTATGAAGTTCAGTCACAACCTGGGAGCTCTGTCATCTTTCATCAGACTCCTCTGTCCCTTTCTACCCATAGCAACCCACCCCACAAAATACAGAGAACGTTCTTCTCCAGAAGAAACATCATTTTGAGCAAAATTCTCATTTCCAGTTGACTGGCTATATTGTAGTTTAAACTTGACTCCTCTCCCCCTAAAAGATAAAAGCCACCCCCAGGACTTCAGAATGTGACTTTATTTGGAGATTATGATAGAGTTCCCAGAGAGATAATTAAGATGGGGTTGTTAGGGTGGGCCTTAATCCAAAACGATTGGTGTTCTTAAAAGAGGGAATTTGGGTACAAGGACAGACGTGCACAGAGGGGAGGCGATGTGAAGATGGAGGGTGACTGCTGACTGCAAGCCAGGGAGTGCCTGAGGCCACCAGCAGCTGGGAGAGGCCTGGAGCGGGTTCTCCGCCAGAGCCTCCTGAGGAAACAAAACCTGCCACCACCATGAACTCAGACTTGTGGCCTCCAGAACTGTAAGACAGTATATGCCTGTTGTTTAAGCCTCCCAGCCCGGGGTATGCACGAGAGCCCGTGAAAACTCACACACTGGCCTTCGCTGCATTTTCCAAGCCAGCTGCTTTCCTGACAAGCCCACATCAGGCCACCAAAGGGTAAGTTCTGCATTTGGATCAGCCATTGTGAAACCCTCCTTTCCAGACCCAAATCTAAAACAGCTGGTACAAGTTTGTCATTTGTATCCCTCCAGCCCTTTTGCTTTATTATTTTCCAGTCTGGTGAATTGCTCATGAAAAAACTGACTTATAACACTAATACCTACCCAGAAGGCCCCTCTCCAAATTCTACCTTGCTGCAGCCCAGAACAAGGACCACAGGGCCCGATAACCTTCAGGATCTGAGATGCTGGCCACACTGGGAGGCTAAAGGCAGGACATGTGACCTTGTGGTAACCTTGCTAACCCATAGTCATACAGCTTTGCATCTCCTAGGTCAGTGGGGTCACAGGCTCAGCCCTGAATCAGGGCTCCAGGTTACCGCTGTGGGAGAGCTGGATGGTGGCTTCAAACCCACAGCTGTGGCTTGGCCCAGAATCAAGGGAATTCACAGCCCATACACCACAGTGGGGAGGGTGGTTGGTGGGTCCAAATCAGATCACAAGCTCCAACTCTGTGGTTTGGCAACATGCAAAACTGGCAATACAAATAACTCCAAACCTCATACCTCCCCTGTGTAGGGAGAAAGGACCTTCAGGGAGCTGAAGGGCTGCCTGGACACCCTCAACCTCTAGCTTTTTGAAAGTGGTGCCTGTTGCTTCTCTGGGCTTGAGGGGATGGGTACAGGAGAGGGAAACAACTTGCTGTGCCCTTTCCTCTCTGAACTACTAAATTCTTGGGCAATCTCAATATACGTCAAGTCCAGCCAAAGGTCTGATCTTAAAATCAGGGTCAGATCTCCATTCATTACATTATTCAACAAATGTTTGCTGAGCACCTGTTATGCTCCAGGCACAGTTGGTATGGGCAATACAAGGTGAGAAAGATAAGATTCTGAAGCTCAAAGAAAAGCTGGGGTGAGAAGGGAGGGATGCATGCAGAAGTAGACACCTACAAACTAACATAAATTAAGTGATAAGGATATGAAACAATAGTTACAGGAGAATCAGACCAAGGCACTATGGTTGAATATGGATGTGAGAGTTGAACTGTGAAGAAGGCTGAGAGCCAAAGAATTGATGCTTTTGAACTGTGGTGTTGGAGAAGACTCTTGAGAGTCCCTTGGACTGCAAGGAGATCCAACCAGCCCATTCTAAAGGAGATCAGCCCTAGGTGTTCTTTGGAAGGAATGATGCTAAAGCTGAAACTCCAGCACTTTAGCCACCTCATGCAAAGAGTTGACTCACTGGAAAAGACCCTGCTGCTGGGAGGGATTGGGGGCAAGAGAAGAAGGAGACAACAGAGGATGAGATGGCTGGATGGCATCATCGACTCGATGGACATGAGTTCGAGTGAACTCCGGGCGTTGGTGATGGACAGGGAGGCCTGGCATGCTGCAATTCATGGGGGTCGAAAAGAGTCAGACACGACTGAACGACTGAACTGAACTGAATGCCCCTCCCAAAGATATCCATATCCTAACCCCCAAAACCTATGAATGTTACTGTGTAGGGCAAAGAACTTTACAGCCGTGTTTAAATTAAGGAGGTAAGGATGTTATCAAGGGGAGAGTGTTCTGGATTATCCAGATGGGCCCAGTAATCACAAAGATTCTTCCAAATGGAATGGAAGCTTAGCGTGAAAAAAAGGGTATGTGATGAAAGAAGCAGAGATGGGAATCTTGTACTTTGAAGAGGCTGCAAGCCAAGGAATCCAGGTAACCACTAAAAGCTGAAAAGACAGGCAAACAGTGTCTCCAGAATTTCATTCAGTCCTGACAACACCTTGATTTTAGGGGTTGCTCCTGGCCACAGGACACATGGTCCTTCTAAGGAGAGTGTATGAGTCAGGTTTCTTCAGAGAAGAGCATCAGTAGAATGTTTATACCTATGTGTGCTAAGTTGCTTCAGTCATGTCTGACTATTTGCAACCCTATGGACTGTAGCCCGCCAGGCTCCTCTGTTCCTGGGATTCCCCAGGCAAGAATACTGGGGTGGGTTGCCATTTCCTTCTCCAGGGGATCTTCCCAATTCAAAGATCAAACCCATGTCTCCTATGTCTCCTACACTGGCAGGCAGGTTCTTTACCTCTAGAGCCACCTGGGAAGCCCTCATATACCTATGGGGTTGCAGAGAGTCAGACATGACTAAGCAACTCACACATACGAGCACATACACACACACACACACACACACACACACACATACCTATATATAGAAAGAAACTGAGGGATAGAGATTTATCATAAGGAACTGGGGATTGAGAAATTCCACAGTTTTCCCTCTGCAAGCTGGAAACCCAGGAAAGCTACTGACATAATTTAGTCTAAACCCAAAGACAGGAGAACCAGGGACTACCTGGTATATAAATCCCAATTCAAAGGCCAGAGAAGATGAGATGGTATGTCCCCGCTCTGGCACTGAGGTAGGGATGAAAGGGGAAACTCTCTCCTTCCTCGACCTGTTGTTCTATTTGGGATTGGATAATGCCCACCCATTTTGGGAAGGACCATCTGCTTCACTGAGTCCACTCCAATTTCAATGGGCATCTCATCTGGAACCATCCTCACAGACATACTCCAAATAAAATTGAATCTGGGCACCCCAAGGCCAGACAGGTTGACAGGTAAAATTAATCATCATAGACAAGACAGACATTTTTAACTCTTTGCACTGTGAATATCTGTCCATCCACTGTAGTGGATTTCTGTGTATCCGAAGGAGTGGCCCATGAGACTTGCAGAAGTCAGAAACTTATTTTTAAAGGGACTTGCCATAACCTGCTTCTGCTTGGCACCAGCAGGATTTCCCACACCACGCAGGCAGGTCTGTGCCAGGGGGCTACGGAGGACGTGCATGTCTCTTCAAGCCTAAGTAAAAGTGAGGGCAGTTTTTAAAAGCAAAGAGTCTCCAACTTTCTATAAAATAGAACAATGGGCAATTTAGACATCTGACATTAAAAAAAAAAAGCTTTTGGAGAAAAAGCCAAGAACAGATGGCAAAGAAGAGAGTTCTTGATTGTCACGAAAGGCTTAAGAAAGGAAGGAGGTTGTTCAGCGATGGAGAATGGGGAGTTGCCTTGTCACTCAAAAGAGCAATGGAAATGTTGAAAGATCTGCACGCTGGACAATTAATTGTGAGCATGATGGCTGAAGTGTTACAGTCAGATGGAAGTGGACTTGTATGCCAGGGAAATTTCTGTGAAAACTTGCCAAGAATTTTGATTGAGAACTTAAAGCTAAAAAGCCTTGGCATTTGCTCAGATTGTTCAAGGGGGGTTTGAAGAAATGAAAGAGCACACATGTTTTTGAGAAAAATAGTAACTGATCATGGAACATGGTGTTTCTATTATGATCCAGAAGCTAAGTGTCAATATTCATGGTGGAAAACTTCAACATCCCTAAGACTTAGGAAAAATGCCGCATTTCAAGAGCAAAAGGGAAGTGTTCGTTTCTTTCTTTCACATCGGTGTTGTCGTTCATGCTCAATGCAGCCCACAAAAGCTGAGAGTTGATCATATTTTTTTCATGCACAAACACAAAAGTCATTGGGAAATGTCAAATACTTCTTTAATAAGACTGACTGTGATTTGCTTCTCAACTATGCCATTGCTTTGGTTCAGCCCTTACTTTGTTCTGTCTCATAGTTTCAGATGAAAGAGGTTATTTAACCCCTTGATTACCAATCTGTGTCACCAGATAAAATACCAAATGGTGTTTGGTTATTAAAATACGTTTTCAGCATTTACTATTTTATTTTTGGCTGTGCTGGGTCTTCGTTGCTGCACGTGGGCTTTCTCTTGTTGTGGAGCACGGGCTCTAAGGGTTCAGGCTTCAGTAGCTGCTCCGTGGAATGTGGAATCTTCCCGGACCAGGGATTGAAGCCCTGTCCCCTGCACTGGCAGGCAGGTTCTTAATCACTGGACCACCAGGAAAGTCCTAAAATATTTTTTAAACCTGCTCACAGAGGAATTGACTTGGCACTGTTGGTGACATTCAAAAGAACCTAATGAATCACGGTTCCTTGGAAACATAACCGATTCTAGGACTGAAGCAGGAGAAACCTGAGATGAGTCTGGAGCATCATAGAATAACAGAAAGTAAGGAGTGTTCAAAAACAAAAAGGAGGAAGCGTGTCAATGGAACACAGAGCCAACCTGGAAAAGTTCTCAATGGCCAAATCTGAAACAATTTGGGCAACAAAATAAATCATGTATATTGAATTATAACCTAAAGGAGATATATCTCTTTTCCCCCATTTGTTTGTTTGTTCAACCACTTACTGATACCAGCATGGACTCATGGCTTATAAGTTTATACTTTAGGTTACAATTCAATAGAGGGAGCTTGGGTCCCCCTCTTCTCAGTCACTAGCTTCCAAACACTAGAGGAGCTGTTGCTGCTGCTGCTAAGTTGCTTCAGTCGTGTCCGACTCTGTGCAACCCCATAGACGGCAGCCCACCAGGCTCTCCCGTCCCTGGGATTCTCCAGGCAAGAACACTGGAGTAGACTGCCATTTCCTTCTCCAGTGCATGAAAGTGAAAAGTGAAAGGGAAGTCGCTCAGTCGTGTCTGACTCCTAGCAACCCCATGGACTGCAGCCTACCAGGCTCCTCTGTCCATGGGATTTTCCAGGCAAGAGTACTGGAGTGGGGTGCCATCACCTTCTCCAAGAGTAGAGAAAGGGAAAAACAATAACTCGACACCAAAGAAACCTGGCAACTCTACCTTAAGCAAATGATTGAGATTCTCATCACACTGCCGTGTGTCTCCCAGACACACCCTGTGTGGCTCCCAGACACACCCTGATACAATGTGATGAGAAGGGCACTTCTTCTCTGTGGAGTTCCTTACAAAGAACCATAGTCCAGTCTAATCATGAGAATGCCAATAGAAAAATCTGTTAGGAGACCTTCTACAGGACACCTGGCCAGTACTCCTTGAGACCCTCAAACAAAAGATTGAGGAATTGCCACTGATCAGAGGAGACTGGGAAGATGTGATAATGAAATGCAATGTGCTATCCTAGACTAGATCCTGGGACAGAAAATGTCCGTTAATGGGAAAACTGATGAGTTTTCCATAACATCTGGAGATGAGTTAATGGTAGTACACCCGTGTCAGTTTCTTAATGTGACAAAAATACTCTGATAATATAAGATGTATAACAATGGGAGAAATGGAGTGAAGGAGAATTGTCTGTAGTATCTTTGTGACTTTTCTGTAAATCTAAAATTTCTCCAAAATAAAAGGTTCATTAAAGACTTCCTTGGTGGTCCAGTGGTTGGAATCTACCTGCCAAGGCAGGGGATCTGGGTTCAGTCCCTGGACTAGGAAGACTCCACACACCCCAGGCCACTGAATCTGTGCACCGCAACCACTGAAGGGCTCTAGGGCCTCTGCTCACAGCAAGAAAAGCTGCCGCAGCGAGAAGCCTGAGCAGCTAGAGCGCAGCCCCCACTCGCTGCAGCTAGGGGAGAGCCTGCGCACAGCCGCAGAGACCCGGCACAGCCAAAGTCACACAAAATAAAATCCTTCTTTAAAAGCCAGTTTAAAAAAAGAGTATTATGAATTCTAAGAGAGACACCAAATGGAATACCCCCAAAGCATTTTGAAAAATGGCAGCTATGCTAGAACACGAGTCTAGTTTCCCAAGGGGCTGAAATCAGGGTTTTGTTTTATTTCAGCAAGGAGTCTCTTCCTAAAGAGTAAGGCAGCTTTCCATAGCTCTTCACTACAGATTGAGAATGAGGACCCAGGCCCTTGACTCTGGTGCTTTGCACGGCTGTCACAGGAGAGCTGATGTCTCTAGCGCTTGCTTTATATCAGACTTTTCTAAGGGTTTTTCATACATTAACTATTTCACCCTCATTTACGTCTTACCTCAAATTTCTATTTATAGAGACGATTTTGGATTTTCTGCATCTTCCTCTACACCCTGCTAAACAGCATGAATGGAGAGTGGGTTTCATACCCCCATGTGGAGCTTGTACTAGCCTTCACTAGCCCTCCATCTTTGGGAGGGGGAGCTAACAGGATTTGTGAATGGACGAGACATGGGATGTGAGGGGGAGAGTGTGGTCCAGGAAGTAAATTGGACAAGGAGACATCGGTGATGCCCTTCACTACAAGAAGGAGCCCAGGAGAAGCTGGTCTGAAGAATGAGATCACTTGTTTTGGGAGACACTGAGTGGAATACGATCTTTTCCTGGGGCTTGATAAATGTGCTTGAAGTTCAGAGCATATTCTTATTGAAGACAGTTTTAGGATGAACAGTATGTTGATCCATGGATTTTGTGGAGAATCAAGATTTCATAAATCCCTGGAAATCAGTCCTGAATAGTCATTGGAAAGACTAATACTGAAGCTGAAACTCCCAATACTTTGACTGCCTGATGCGAAGAACTGACTCATTGGAAAAGACCCTGATGCTGGAAAAGATTGAAGGTAGGAGGAGAAGGGGACGACAGAGGATGAGATGGTTGGATGGCATCACTAACTCAATGGGCATGAGTTTGGGTGAACTCTGGGAGTTGGTGATGGACAGGGAGGCCTGGTGTGCTGCAGTTCACGGGGTCGCAAAGAGTCGGACACGACTGAGCGACTAAACTGAACTGAATTGAACTGAACTGAACTGAACTGAACTGGACACAGTATTCTCACAATTCAGCATCCACCCCAGGTTGTCTCTCTCTCTCTATGTCTATGTCAGGGACTTCCCTGGTGGTCCAGCAGTTAAGAACCCACCCACCAATGCAGGGGACAGGTTTGGTCCCTGATCTGGGAAGATCCCACTTCTCGTGGGGCAACCAAGCCTGTGTGCCACAGCTACTGAAGCCCATGCACCCTACAGCCCCTACTCTGCAACAAGAGGAGCCGCCACAATGAGAAGGCCCCGCACTGGAGCTAGAGAGTAGCCCCCACTTGCTGCAACTAGAGAAAGCCCTCACAGCAGCAAAGACCCAGAGAGCACAGTTTGTTTGTTTGTTTGTTTGTTTCTTTGTTTGTTTGTTTTTAAGTTTAAGTTAAAAAAAGCATCAACCTGGCCCCAGGGTCTGCCTTCCTTGGGGTGAACCTGCCACTCACTCCAGATGTGGTTCCCTCTCTTCCCCTCCCCCACCCCTAAGCATCCCAAAATTTTCAATCAAAACATCACTTCCTAATATCCTCAGTTCTGAACATCTTGAGACTTCACAGAGTTGACTCTCCCCTCTGGTGCCCAAGACCCCATGCTGGGTCCAGACTTGCAAGGTTATTCGCTCTGGTGATGGTAGAAGAGAGCCCTTAATGAGTCTAGTGCATCATATATTGTCTCCCTTGAAATTCACATCCACCTGGACCCCTAGAAATGTGACCTGATTTGGAAATAGGCATCTTGCAAATATGATTAAAGATGAGGTCCTGCTGAGTTAGACAGCAATCCAACGGTGGGTGTCTTTCTAAGAAGTCTGTGTAAAGACACACAGGGAAGAATGGCAAGTGAAGATGGAGGCTGACTTTGGAGTCATGAGTCTACAGTCCAAGGATGACAAGGATTGCCAAGAATCGCAGGAAGCTGAAAGAGGCAAGGAAGTGTCTTCCCTGAGACCCTTCACGGCCCGGCTGACACCTTGTTTTCAAACTCTTTTCCTGAGCACTGTGAGAGAACACATTTCTATTGTTTTTAAGCCACCAAGCTTGTGGTCATTTTTTATGGCAGTCCCGGGAAACTAGCACAGCAAGGTAAATGGGATGAGAAGACCTATGTGATGCAGGATAGACAAATGGAAAAATGGGACTCTGATTTTCAACCTCTGCATAACCAGCCTGTGAAACCAAACCATTCCCTCTGCAACAGTCAGTCCAACAGGTCAGGACTGGGTCAGCGACTGCCAGTTTCCTTAGTTTTACCTCTGCCTCCAACAGCAAACCAACTAGAAATAGCCAACCATGCTCCCCCACCCAATCACATAGGATGCCCTGCTTCTAGTTAACCTGCCTCCAGCTTCTCCATGGCAACACCTCCTGTCTCAGCACACCTGATGCCTTCCCTTGATTCCACCATGAAGCTTTCCCAATCAGCTGTAGAGATGATTCTGACTCCCTGGCTACAATGAGCTCTGAGAAATATCCTCTGCCTGTCCTCATGGGGGAGGGAGGGGTCTTCGTTGCTTCCACACCTGGAATCTGTGGGTGTATTAGCTTGCAAAGACTCCTATAGCAACAGGGTAGCTAAAGCAGCAGAAATGTATTTGCTCAGAGCTTGGAGGCTGGAAGCCCACAATCAAGGGGCTGGCAGGCTGGCTCCTCTCGAGGCCTGCAGAGATGGCTGCCGTCTCCCTGCATCCTCACGCCGTCTCTCCTCTGTGCTCTTGTATCCCTGGTGTTTCTCTGCACGATCAAATTTCCTCTTTATAAGGACACTAGTCACATTGGATAAAGGCCCACCCTAACGGCAGCCTCATTTTAACTTCATTATCTCTCTAAAGAGACCCTATTTCCAGATATATTCAGAGCCTGAGATACTGGAAATTAAGATTTTAATATATGGATGGTGGGAAGACAGGATTCAGCCCATAGCAGAGGAGAAGGGACCAGGTCAACTGGGGTGAGATGGAGTTGGAAGAATGCCAACTTGACTAGACATTATATCTCCCTTGTAAGAATGCATTATCTGTTTGTAGCTTTTAGATGATTTGTGTGCAACAGAGCTGAAAGACTGGGGTGGCGAGACATGAAAATTAATAAGAAAAAGCACTTCAGAGTCAGCATGAGGACACACTGAAGAGTTTGGGCCTCAGTGAACTAGCAGGAGGGTGGAGAAGGTGAGCCAGGTACTGTCCCAGCTTCTCTAATCAGCATCTCACCTTCGTGCCAAGTCTCTACGCAGTCACCAAAGGAAAACAGTCAAGCGGACATATGTGCATTGAAGAAACGGGGCAATGGCTCCACCACGCACCAAGGCCCGTGGTTACCTGTTGCCGGGGTGACGCATGGACCAACACTAGAAGGAGTCGGCACTCTGGCCATCTTCTGTGGAGATTTGGTACCCAATCTGTGAGCCCTATTTGTCTCCCAGACCCTCTACTTGAATGTTTATATTCAGGGGCTTATACTCTAGATTGGGAGTATTCTCCTTTCCCTTAAGTGCCCTTCAGCCATCCGGTAATCAAAGTCATCTGAGTCCTCTCGACAGTCACTCTTAATACAGTAAATCCCCTACATACAAACCCTCGCGTGGTGAACTTTCAAAGAAGCAAACATGCGTTCACATGTTCGATCACATGTTAGTTAGGTGTACGTGGTTGTGTGTGAGCATCCTCTGCAAGCGGTTGTGCTTTTGTGTACTTTGCTCCTCAGTACTGCAGAGAGTCTAGTGATCCAATACCTTTCTCAAGCTCTGTGCCATCAGCTTTTTCAGGCGGGAGTGAAATGGCAGCTTGCCCTCCTTGTTGACAATCCTTCAGCCCTGCCATCTCCCACCTCCTCTCCCTCCCCCAGTCAGTAACTCTCCTTGCCTGTTTATACTATGCCAGCCCCTGTATGCCAGCTGTTGTACTGTACCACTGTACTTTTCAAGGTACTGCATTATAAGATTAAAACTATTTCATTTTTTGTTTTGTTATGTATTGTTCGTGTGAAAAGTAGTATAAACCTATTACATTATAGTATGATAGCCAATTGTGTTAGTTGGGTACCTAGGCTAGCTTTGTTGGACTTATAATCAAATTGGACTTACTAACATGCTCTGGGAACAGAACTTGTTCATATGTAGGGGATCTACTCTATCGTTCATGCATCAGCTCACCCACCCACGCACCCATCCATCCACCATCCACCCATCCATCCACTCACATTCACCAACCAATCCATCATCCACAACCCACCCATCCATCCACCATCCACCCAGCCATCCATTCATATCCACCAACCAATCCATCATCCACACACCCACCCACCCATCCATCCACCATCCTCTCAGCCATCCATCCACCATCCTCTCACCCATCCATCTATCACCCCCCCATCCACCCCTCCAACCATTTATCTACCATCCACCCCCATCCATTCATTCACCACCCACCCACCATCTACTCACCATGTGTTTGATGTACTCAAGGAGAACCAAGAATATGCAGAGAAGGGCAAGTCAAGTCATACTTGGGAAGGTGGAAAGAGCAATTGGACAGATCTTCTTCTTTCAAACACTCCTCACAAATCAATTTCCTTCTTTCTATTATGGTCATCACCAGGCCCATCCTCACTGTGGCCCAAAATTTGCAAAGGGGAAAAAGCAGACTCCAGACGTCATAATAGCCCTAAGAATGTCCAGGCCCCGTTAATTCTGGTCTCTTCACCCAGCGTGGTGAGAAAAGAACTGACTAGGGAGGCAGATGCTGCCAATGACAAGCTTGTGTTCTTCATGCCTCATTTCTCCAGTCTGGACTCAAATGCATCATCCGTAAATGAGGAAAGTTGACCCTGACTCTGCCTCTTAAATTATCCCCTCAAATGTCCAGAGCAAAGAGGACAGTCAGGAGTGGATTCACAATATTCACACTAATTTTGCATCTGAATACATGACACGTTAAAGTCAAAAGGAAAATTTATTTTTGATTATCAGTGGACTATAAAAACTATGCTCCAAGAAGCTGCTTCGTGTTTATCCTGAGAACCCCTGTTTATCATTGCTCTTTTTGGACTGCCCCAAACTCCTGGGGGGACTAAGCCCAGGAACTAGGTGACCCTAAGATCCTTGTGATTTTGTGACTTGGGCTCCAGTGCTCTGAAAGTGAGTATGGCTCACGTCATTGAAGTGGCCACGGGTGGGAAGGACTCTGAATGGGCTCTTTAGGGCTCTCTGACTCAGAGGGCACGATTCATCTTTCAGTGGAGGGGATGCTGGTCCAGCCAGTGGTGACACCACGTCATTCAGGTGTGAGTAATGGCCATGATTCGTCTACGAGGCATTACGCAGCTCCACGTCAGCTCCAGATTTAGACTTGTTCCCTTAAAAGTTGACTAAGCTCCTCTTTTTATGAGCAAGCAAGAGCCCATTTTAGAGAGGCCATTCACAAAGAGAATGGAAAACAGCTTGAATGGAATGTGATTTGAGCACTAGGGCCACGCTCTGCTCTGTAGGATGAATCCAAGAGTGGCGCTAAGTGGCAGCAACAGACTGGTGACCGAGATGTTCCCCTGAAACATTTTTGTGCCCTATGGATGGCAACCAGAGCTGGAAATCTACCAAGAGCAATATAGGAAATCTACCAAGAGCACTTTCTCTTTTTTTAGTATATATTTTTATTACTCAACTACTTTGTTAATCATAGTATTTTTTTTTTAATACCACACAATGTGCCTGGTGTTAGTTCCCTGACCAGGGATCAAACCTATGCCCCTTGCTTTGGAAGCAGAGTCTTAACACTGGGCCACCAGGGAATCCCCAGGAGCTCTCAGGACGCATCCGAACACCTGTGCTGTGTGCCTGCATAGTGCTGCTCACGTGAACAGGGAGCTACCTGTGGTGGTGTGATGCTCTGTCTGATCTTTTCAACCCCATGGACTGTGGCCCATGATGCTCCTCTGCTCTTGGGATTTTCCCATCGAGAATACTAGAGTGGGTTGCCACTTCCTTCTCCAAAGCTACCTCCACATACTTCTAAAATTAAGACAACTTGACCATTCCACAGGGTCCATGTGAGGATTAAAGATGGAGGCCTGAGAATCAAAGTCTGTGTGGCCTGTGTTTTCCCACCAGAAAAAAGTGGCTTCTGCATTTTTAAAAACTGTGTTAATGTTTGTCTGTGCTGGGTGCTGGGTGCTGCATGGGCTTTTCCCTAGTCGTAGCAAGCAAGGGCTCCTCTCTAGTTGCTGTGTGCGGGCTTCTCACTGAGGGGCTCCCCTCACTGCAGGGTTCTGGGACATGGGCTTCAGTAGTTGCAGCACGCGGGCTCAGTGGTTGCGGCTCGCAGCCTCTGGAGCACAGGCTCAGTGGTTGTGGCTCACGGGCTTAGTTGCTCTGAGGCACGTGGGATCTTCCCAGATCAGGATCCAATCCCTGTTTCCTAAGGACTGGCAGGTGGATTCTTTACCACTGAGGTACCAGCAGAGCCCCGGGTTCCACCTTATTCAAGGGTTGTTAAAAAGGAAAACACAAAGAAGAATATACAGTGGACTGCATAATCGTCTGCTAAGTGTTTGCCACCTGATCCTTTACAGAAAATGTGTGTGGGTCTCTGGATTGAAGGAAGAAATACCCTTGAAAATAACTGACCTAGGGCCTAGCACATAGGGGATGCTTGGAAAAGGTGGAATTTCACTACAAAAAAAAGGACAACTTTCTGGGAGTAATGTAGTTGCAAGAAAAAGGTAAATGAGATTCAACATATGGGACAAAATCTGTAGGATTTGTAGAATACATAAATATTTCTATTTGGCCTTCCCCTTGTGTTAGTCTGCTGGGGCTGCCGTAACCAAATACCACAGGCTGTGCAACTTAAACAACAGACATGTATTTTCTCACAGCTCCGGAGGCCAGAGGTCCAAGACCCAGGTGTCTGCAGGCTGGGTTTCTCCCGAAGCCACTTTCTGTGGCCGACAGATGGCTGCTTTCTCACTGGGTCTTCACATACTCTTTCCATTGTCTGGTGTCCCTCTGTGTGTGTCCAAATTTTCTCTTCTTATAAGGACACCAGTCAGACTGAATTAGGGGCCACCCCAACGGAGAAGGAAGTGGCAAACCACTCCAGTACTCTTGTCTGGAGAATTCCATGAATGGAGGAGCCTGGTAGGCTACAGTCTATGGGGTCGCATAGAGCCAGACATGACTAAGTGACTTCACTTTCCAATGGTAGCCTTATTTAAATTCAACTCTTTATTTTTTTAATGTTTATTTATTTATTTATGTATTTTGTTGGCTGTGCCTCATGGCATGTGAGATCTTAATTCCCTGACCGTGCCCCCTGAAGTGGGAGCATGGAGTTTTAACCACTAGACCACCAGGGAAGTCCCTAACTCACCTCTTTAAAGGCCCTATATCCAACCACAGCCATATTCTGAGGTATCTGGGGTAGTTCTTCAGTATATGAATTTTGGAGGGTATGTACAATTCAGCCTATAAATGTCCTCTTAAATTAAGAGAAGTATTAATAATTAACAGTGCTCATCCCTTTATTTAGGACAAATAATCCTTATCCTTGCTGGAGAAGACTCTTGAGAATCCCTTGGATTTCAAGGAGATCAGTCAACCCTAAAGGAAATCAATCCTGAATATTCACTGGAAGGACTGATGTTGAAGCTGAAGCTCCAATATTTCAGCCACCTGCTGTGAACAGCCAACTCAATGGAAAAGACTCTGATACTGGGAAAGATTGAAGGCAAAAGGAGAATGGAAGGGCAGAAGAGGATGAGATGGTTAGATGGCATCACAGACTCAATGGACAAGAATTTGAGCAAAGTCTGGGAGACAGTGGAGGACAGAGAAGCCTGCAGCACTGAGTCCATGGGGTTACAAAGAGCTGGGCATGACAGAGCAACCAAACAATGAACAATCCTTATACATGAAGAGGATCCATAACTGTGTAACAAAGGGAAAGTCCAGTCCAATGTTAGGGGACTGTTAAGAGAGACATCATCTGTACTTCCTCTGTGGCAGAAACATTAAGTGCACCCAAAATATGCATATTGCTGTGAAAGTGCTGCACTCAATATGCCAGCAAATTTGGAAAACTCTGCAGGGGCCACAGGACTGGAAAAGGTCAGTTTTCATTCCAATCCTAAAGAAGGGCAATGCCAAAGAAAGTTCAAACAACCGCACAATTGCACTCATTTCACATCCTGGCAAAGTAATGCTCAAAACTACCATATGCTGCTTCTGCTAAGTTGCTTCAGTTGTGTCCGACTGAACTGACCCCACAGACGACAATCCACCAGGCTCCCCTGTCCCTGGGATTCTCCAGGCAAGAACACTGGAGTGGGTTGCCACCTCCTTCTCCAATGCATGAAAGTGAAAAGTGAGAGTGAAGTCACTCAGTCATGCTGGACTCTTAGTGACCCCGTGGACTGCAGCCCACCAGGCTCCTCCGTCCACAGGATTTTCCAGGCAAAAGAGTACTCCCTCACATCTCTCAGCTCACAGGAAGGCCCAGAGGACTAGTTCTGGCCTTTATGGAGCTCTCAAGGGCCAGTGGAAGCTCTCCAGCTTGCCCTTCTTTGGCTATTTTGTTGTTCAGTCACTCAGTCGTGTCTGACTCTTCACGACCCCCTGGACTGCAGCCTGCCTGGCTTCCCTGTTTCACGAAGCTTCTTGGCAATGGCAGCCAGATCAGCTTCATTCTGAATGGACAGAACCGAAGGCTGGAAGCAACCTGGATCCCTGAGTTCCCGCATGGAGGAGAGCTGCTTGGCATCAGCCAAACTGCTTAAAATTGTGTAAGTAAGAAATAAAGCTTTATTGTGCAAATCACAGCGACCTGGGGCTCAATCTATCACACCAAAGCCTGATCTATTGAACATACTGGTTGTCAAAAGAGAGCTGAATGCTGGCGAAGGGTCACAAAAGACACGTCCATCTCAGACCTGCCACGAATTCACTACCTAATCTTGCACGGGAAGCCTTATTCCCAACAAATGCTTGCACTCTGCCCTGGGTTAGCTGCCTATGGTAACAAAGCCTAGAAAGAATACAGTTTGTTATTCCTGAGGCTTTATATATACAATATCAGACAAAGACTTTTCTTTCAAAATAGCTCTTAGGCTGGGACTTCCCTCGAGGTCTAGTGGTTAAGAATCTACCATCCAATGCAGGGGACCCGGGCTTGATCTCCGGTTGGGGAACCAAGATCACACATTGTTGTTTAGTTGTTCAGTTGTGTCCATTGCTTTTGTGACCCCATAGACAGTAGCCTTCCAGGCTCCTCCATCCACAGGATATTCCAGTCAACAATACCAGAGTGGGTGGCTTTCCTTTCTCCAGGGCATCTTTCTGACTCAGGAGCCAAACTGCATCTCCAGCACTGCAGACAGATTCCTCACCCCTGAGCCACTGGGGAAGTCCGCAGGCCACAGGACAGCTAAGCCCTCGTGTCGCAACTGCTGAGCCCCTGCTACAATCAAAGCGCACACAGCAAAGATCCCACATGCAGCAACTCAGACCGGATGCAGCTAAAAAGAAATACTAGGAAAAAAAAAAGCTTTGGGCCATCGCCTGAGCAAGGAGTATGTTGCATAACTAGCTCAGGCCCTTAAATCAGAGCCATTTATTCATTTATTTTCCCCGGAACTAATGCATCTCCCTGCCACCGTCCACTCTCTGTTGTGGTCGTTGGTTAGTGCCTGAGCTTCCAGTACATCAGTCTGTTCCACATACTCGGAGCTGCCGCCCCCAAAGGCCTCCTTATATGCACCCCAGTTCAAAGGCTGATATACATGTAAAAGGAAACTGCAAAGGCTACAGTGTTCCCCACTCTTTACCACCCCAAGACCTTGGTGCCACAGACATCAGCTCTGAGAGGTAGTGTCCTGAAAGGAGGGCCGCAGAAAAGAAGTACAAATATAGACCCACATTTGTCTTTGGAACCAGATGTCTGAAGTGCTCCCTTGACAGGAAAAAAGAAAAAACTGCCACAAATAATACACTCATTTACTACTCAGGAAATATGCTCTTTTCACTGAAAAGTGATGACATGAAATTGAACCAGCTCCCAGTCCTGCTCTGAATTATTCTAACTGTGCCTGTAGCACAGAGAGGGTCTTATAGAGAAAACAAATGCAATAATCGAGAGGCTTCCAGACCCCCCCCTTAAAAATATCAGTCTTGCATTCTTTCTGAATTGGTCTCATTTTATGACATGGTTATATAGCAAGTATTTTATTGACTTAATCTAGTAAAAACCCAGCAGCCTTTTAACAGCTAACGCAGATAAGGAGGGGATCCAGGGTGGCTGCTTACTTGGGAAATCTGTTGAGAAAGAGAGTCTTTGTCCCGGTTTAAGAGTTGATGGTAGATGGCAGAAAGTCTGTGATGCTCAGAATCTCAGCAAGCCATATGATTTTGAGAATGACTTAACACTGTGAAGACCTGGTCCACACAGACACTCAAAGATGTGTGCTACAAGGACAGCTCAATCTGCAGTTGACTTTCCCCTCTGCCCGTGGTGGCCAAGCTCTCTGATGTCTCTGTGTTCGTGGAGGTAGGGGCCATGTCCCCTGAAACCCCTCTGGGACCAGCTCACTCAGGACCCTGGAGACCCTAAACCATTTGGGCCCCCCGTTTTCTCTTCTTCAGAAAAGCTGGGGTTATACCCCACAGAACTCTGCTCAATGTTATGTGGCAGCCTGGATGGGAGGGGAGTTTGGGAGAGAATGGATACATGTATATGTATAGCTGAGTCCCTTTGCTGTTCACCTGAAATTATCACAATACTGTCAATTGGCTATATCCCAATACAAAATAAAAAGTTCAAAAGCAAAAAGAATTTTTAAAAAAAGCTGGCTTGCACCAGATAATCTCAAGTCCCTTTCTGTTCTAAAATGCTCTGATTCCTGAAACAAGGAAGGATTTATCACTCAGTCGTGTCCGATGCTTTGCAACCCCATGGACTGGAGCCCTCCAGGCTCCTCTGTCCATGGGTTTCTTCATACAGGAATACTGGAGTGGGTTGCTATCATCATCAATACTAGCTACTTCTGGTCCCCACATCCCCATCCCATCAAACTTCAGAGAGCTTCATGAGGCGGAAACCATGGGCCTCTTGCTTTCTACCATGCTATACTGCACAGGGAGGCCACACAGCTCAGGGGACACAGGGCTTAAGTAAGTCCATAAATATGAAAAATGTTTTGTGAACAGTTATGAAGTCAGTCAGAACTGGGCCAAACCAAACACCCCATCTGGACTCCCCCTTCATTCTACTCATCACTTCAATTCCCCCTCACCCTCACCAAGTCCTGAAACAAGGACCAGATCTAGAGGGGACGTTCACTGATGTCATTCTTCACGCGTCGTTTTCAGAGCCTTAAGCTAGTCTGGGTCTAGCTTAAGCAGACAATGAAATGGGCTTAAGCATGTGAAGATTTTATTAGGGCCGATGCCTGTGAGAAAATGGGGAGGGAGGCCAGGGAAATTCAGGAATTCCAGGGCTTCCCTGGTGGCTCGGACAGTAAAGAATCCGCCTGCAATGCAGGAGACCCGGGTTCAATCCCTGGGTAGGGAAGATCCCCTGGAGAAGGAAATGGAAACCCTCTCCAGTATTCTGGCCTGGAGAATTCCATACACAGAGGGTGGTGGGCTACAGTCTATGGGGTCACAAACAGTCAGACACAACTGAGTGACTAACACTTTTACACTCTCACAAGGAAGAACCTGAACATCTCCCCTGCAAAAGAAAAAAAAAAAAAAACGCTGATTCACCTTGAACGGCCATTTACAGTACATCAGGCAGATAGAAGTCTGCAGGCACTCCTGTAGCAATGAGGCAAAGCCAAAAATGCCCCGAATACCCGCACCTCGATCCCCTCTTGTATTCTGTCTGTTGCTGGGCCAAGAGCCTTGCTTAGAAGCCGACACCACTCTTTGGCAACATACTCTTAGTTTCCAGACAATAAACGAAGCAGTCATAGTGAGGGAAAAGTGTATTTCACAGTCGTTATAAAAGAACATATATTTCATAAAGGTGACATAAATACAGTCCTTACTTATGACCAAATCGCACAACCACAGCCAACTTGACTTCTGGATATCACACAATGATAGTCGTCACTTTCGGCAGTAACTACACACAGGCTGACTGGGCTCACGGGCACAGACTAACAAGAGACAGCCATGGGTCCAAGAGACAAAACACGCTTTGTACTTACCAAAGGGATACTCAAGGTCTCCATATAAATATAATAAAATAATAAAGAATTCAACATTTCTCCTCTCACTCGATTCCATAGATTTGTCGGGCGCTCACACACACGAAATACGGGTTCTCCCCTTCCTCACTGCCCCTCCACCTCTCACTGGGCTTGGAATAAACCTGAGTTCATAGTTCAAGTTGCCAGTGGTGATGCAGATGGTCAGCTGTTCTGGAAGTGTGCCAGGATCGGGGAACACGTCCCAGCAGGCGAACACAGCGACACAGAAACGTTCATGGTCTCGAGGCAAGTAAAATGCGAGAGACAGAAAGAGCTTAGACCAAGTTCACACGCACGCAGCCTGCAAGCCTGCGGAGCCACGCGTGCAGCTGGAAACCACCTTCAAAGAGGCTTCTTCACTGATCAAAAACCCAACACTCCATGTCAAATGGAGAAAGGGACTTCTCAGCTGCTTTTTTTCTTCTCTCTGCTTAAAAAAAAAAAAAAAGCTCTATTTTTCAATGGACAGTTCCAGAACCTGGTCTGGAGCCATCCAAAGGAGTGCCACCCACGGCGGGGAGTCTGACCTCCTCCCAACAAGCCCCAGGGCTGGGGCAGTGCTCAACAAGGCGAGGGGAGCAGCTGCCCAGGGTTTCGTCAAGATTGGCCAGGATCCACATGTCCGATGCTTTGCAACCCCATGGACTGGAGCCCTCCAGGCTCCTCTGTCCATGGGTTTCTTCATACAGGAATACTGGAGTGGGTTGCTATCATCATCAATACTAGCTACTTCTGGTCCCCACATCCCCATCCCATCAAACTTCAGAGAGCTTCATGAGGCGGAAACCATGGGCCTCTTGCTTTCTACCATGCTATACTGCACAGGGAGGCCACACAGCTCAGGGGACACAGGGCTTAAGTAAGTCCATAAATATGAAAAATGTTTTGTGAACAGTTATGAAGTCAGTCAGAACTGGGCCAAACCAAACACCCCATCTGGACTCCCCCTTCATTCTACTCATCACTTCAATTCCCCCTCACCCTCACCAAGTCCTGAAACAAGGACCAGATCTAGAGGGGACGTTCACTGATGTCATTCTTCACGCGTCGTTTTCAGAGCCTTAAGCTAGTCTGGGTCTAGCTTAAGCAGACAATGAAATGGGCTTAAGCATGTGAAGATTTTATTAGGGCCGATGCCTGTGAGAAAATGGGGAGGGAGGCCAGGGAAATTCAGGAATTCCAGGGCTTCCCTGGTGGCTCGGACAGTAAAGAATCCGCCTGCAATGCAGGAGACCCGGGTTCAATCCCTGGGTAGGGAAGATCCCCTGGAGAAGGAAATGGAAACCCTCTCCAGTATTCTGGCCTGGAGAATTCCATACACAGAGGGTGGTGGGCTACAGTCTATGGGGTCACAAACAGTCAGACACAACTGAGTGACTAACACTTTTACACTCTCACAAGGAAGAACCTGAACATCTCCCCTGCAAAAGAAAAAAAAAAAAAAACGCTGATTCACCTTGAACGGCCATTTACAGTACATCAGGCAGATAGAAGTCTGCAGGCACTCCTGTAGCAATGAGGCAAAGCCAAAAATGCCCCGAATACCCGCACCTCGATCCCCTCTTGTATTCTGTCTGTTGCTGGGCCAAGAGCCTTGCTTAGAAGCCGACACCACTCTTTGGCAACATACTCTTAGTTTCCAGACAATAAACGAAGCAGTCATAGTGAGGGAAAAGTGTATTTCACAGTCGTTATAAAAGAACATATATTTCATAAAGGTGACATAAATACAGTCCTTACTTATGACCAAATCGCACAACCACAGCCAACTTGACTTCTGGATATCACACAATGATAGTCGTCACTTTCGGCAGTAACTACACACAGGCTGACTGGGCTCACGGGCACAGACTAACAAGAGACAGCCATGGGTCCAAGAGACAAAACACGCTTTGTACTTACCAAAGGGATACTCAAGGTCTCCATATAAATATAATAAAATAATAAAGAATTCAACATTTCTCCTCTCACTCGATTCCATAGATTTGTCGGGCGCTCACACACACGAAATACGGGTTCTCCCCTTCCTCACTGCCCCTCCACCTCTCACTGGGCTTGGAATAAACCTGAGTTCATAGTTCAAGTTGCCAGTGGTGATGCAGATGGTCAGCTGTTCTGGAAGTGTGCCAGGATCGGGGAACACGTCCCAGCAGGCGAACACAGCGACACAGAAACGTTCATGGTCTCGAGGCAAGTAAAATGCGAGAGACAGAAAGAGCTTAGACCAAGTTCACACGCACGCAGCTGCAAGCCTGCGGAGCCACGCGTGCAGCTGGAAACCACCTTCAAAGAGGCTTCTTCACTGATCAAAAACCCAACACTCCATGTCAAATGGAGAAAGGGACTTCTCAGCTGCTTTTTTTCTTCTCTCTGCTTAAAAAAAAAAAAAAAGCTCTATTTTTCAATGGACAGTTCCAGAACCTGGTCTGGAGCCATCCAAAGGAGTGCCACCCACGGCGGGGAGTCTGACCTCCTCCCAACAAGCCCCAGGGCTGGGGCAGTGCTCAACAAGGCGAGGGGAGCAGCTGCCCAGGGTTTCGTCAAGATTGGCCAGGATCCACCCTCTCTTCGCTCAGTCAGGGACATCTGGGGCAGGAGGTCACCAGTGTGGAATGAGAAGAAAGGAAGACCCACCCCCAGCGCGCTCTGGCACAGGCTGGCTGCCAGTGGAAGCGAAGGTGGGCTCTGCAAGGCTCCAGGGCCATGGACTTCTTTCAGATCAGCGGGCTGGGAGGACTAGCCCTGGGTGGCCCCAGCAGCAGTTTCTGGTCATGCCCGCATCAGCCAACAGTTGAATACTCCAAGCCACAGTGGAACCTGTCTCCGAGCTGACCTGCATCCAACCTGTGCTGATTCTACTTTCGCCAATTCTGTTCATGGCCAAGTGGTCCCCACCAAGGGCCAGGGCCCCGGCCCCAGCGGAGACAGCTCCCAGCAGGCTTCAAACTAGACGCAGTCAGACAACACTGGGGTCCACAAAACACATACACAGGGACGGCACAGACACAGACCCAGAGGTGCATCTTTGGTTCCATCCTTGGCAAAAGGTGTGAAAACCGACCACGGATTCAAAGCCTTGTTTGAGGAACCCTGCTTTCCTCAAAGAAGATACAGCACTGTATTTTGAACGTGAGTTCCTCCACATGAGTCTCTCACTGCTCACAGCAAACTGGCTGAGCGCTAAACCACACTTGTTGCCTTGGCAGCTTGAAAACTGCATTGCACAGAGCTAACGGTGCCTTCCGGGTGCGTCCATATTCAACCTTCCTGTCTTCTCTTTCTAAATAACCAACTGTTAACTATGCTCTGCACCTTCCAGAAGGATCTGGGCTCTGGTGATCCAATGGGAAGGACAGGTGGCCGGCTTGGGTCACATCCCCTCCTGCAGGCCACCATGGGCCAGTGGCACTGAAAACATCACCTGGGCAAGCCTTGATGCCCTCCATGCTCATCCTCTCGTGAGAACAGGAGTTTGGTGAAATCACTTCCCATCTCACCACCCAGGTTTCTAAAAATCATGTTAACTTGATTTAATGACATTACATAAAGAACAATCACCTTTGGAGAAGCTACTAATAATTCAACTGTTAACAAGTTTCAACCAAGTGAAAAAAAATTCCATCAAGACCCTGCTTGGTAAATGAGTGTCCCACACTGGTCCTTTCCATTCACTGGGGACCCTGCTGTGGGGATCAGTCTTGGACCCAGTCAGAGGGGGTGGTGCTGGTTTCTAAGCTTCCTGCCCATCTTCCCCAGGGGCTCCTGAAGCTGGGTTCTCTGGGTGACGAGCTCTTGCCACCCTGCAGGGAGTTCTCTCAATTAAAGGAGGGGAATCTGTGGCCTGGGTGAACTACGTTGTGCTTCCCCTGCCATGTGACTGCTGAAATGAGACCAACCCACTGAGAGGTA
This sequence comes from Madoqua kirkii, assembly GCA_006408675.1. Classification (NCBI taxonomy): domain Eukaryota; kingdom Metazoa; phylum Chordata; class Mammalia; order Artiodactyla; family Bovidae; genus Madoqua; species Madoqua kirkii. Next base: position 35,914 of record SJYC01014598.1, read on the forward strand.
CACACAGAGCACAGCGTGGAGAGACAGCTCAGAAGGGAGTATCGTCTGAGAAGGCCGAGGCCAGCGCAGGGTTCTCCCTGCCAGCCCGGCTGAGGGAGGTGGGTGGAGGGCCAGTGAGCAGGTGGGAGGAAGGAGGCCATGGCTGATGGAGTGGGCCACACAGACAGCCAACCCTCCTGGGAGTCTCAGCATCTCCAGTGCGGACCCTACGTGAGACCGGGGAGTACAGGCTCTGGGTCTGTGGTTTCAGCTGTAGGGACAGCAAATGTCAGGAGGAGATGAGGCTGTGAAAGGTACTCCAGGAGAGGCGTTAGAGTCTTCGCACCCTGACGGATACGTGGAGCTACTCCACTGCTTTCTTTAGAAACGCCCAGATCCCTTTGCTGGCCCAGGTTAGCACTGGCCTTTAACCCCATCAGCCAAGTCGAAGGAGAGGCTTGTGGGGGTCAGGGGCTGCAACGGGGGCATGCTGGCCTCCAGGGGCCTGTCTGCAGGGGGCTGCAGGCTCTGATGCCGCTTCCTCAGCATCTGTCCAATGCCCATCATGGGGAACCTGCCTCGGCTCTTGACACAGTTGGGGCTCCCCAGGGGTTGCGCGGGGCCGTTACTGGGACCCTGGGCTGGGGGGCACGTGCCCTCCTCTTTGGGGGGGCTGTTCTTATCTTCGTGAGCAAAGGAGACCAGAGTAGGGTGCAAAGGAGTTTGGAGAGGTGACGGGCTTCCAGGCAGCAGGACGGGCGAGAGTGTCCGCTCACAGCGAGCCAGACCCCCGGGAGAGTTCAGAATCCTATAGTGATGGGACGGGGAGGGTAGTTCTGTCTGGTCGTCGCGATCCACGGACTCGAAGGAGCGCACCATATCCAGCATCAGGGGGTCTTCCTTGACGGGGAGGCTGGTGCTCCCAGGCCCCTGCTGAGGGGGCTCCGGTTTCTTCACGATCCTGGGGGTCCTGGGGGGTGGCACGGGGATGAACTCCATGGAGGAGGAGGCCACACAATTGGAGTCCGAGGTTTTGCGAAAAATATTGCGGCAGCCGAAGGAATCTGCACACCAAGAAAGGAAAGGAGACGTGAAGATGCCACACAGTCAGTGCCCACAGCCCTGTTCCCATGCACTCGGACCCCCAGTTGCACTGAGACGCAGTGGGAAGTGCCCGGGGAGGTCAGACGGGACCAAGGAGCACATGGCTTCCCACTCTGCCCGTGGGGAACCAGACGGTCTTCCTGGAGTGGAGGGGACAGAAGGCCAGGGACAGGAGGCCTCCTGGATTCTGACTTGCCTCAAGGCACCAGCTTAACTTCTGCTCTCCTTCCGGTTGCTTAAAATGCTGGACCCCGCCCAGGAGCCTCTGAATGAAAAGGTCTGTGACTCAGCAGAATGACCACAAAACTGCCAGAGGACTGCAAGTTTGGTCCTCAGATAATCAAAACCGGAAGGAAGGTTTCTGCGTAACTTTAAAAACAACTATGGTAAAAATTACATAACAAAAAATTTTAACTGTTTATTTATTACTTAACCTCTTTTAAGTATACAGGGCACTTAAGTACATTCACATGCTTGTGAAATAGAACTCTTCACTTGCAGATCTGCTAGTGGTTGCCTGGGGCAACTGGTCTATACCTCTGACTACTCCAGCTCCCTCCTGCAGGTGGAATCTACAGCATTTGTCCTTTCGTAACTAGCTTGTTTCACTGAGTACGGTGTTCTCCAGGTTGCTCTGTGCTGGAGCATGTATCAGAATTTCCTTCCTTTTTATAATTTTCATTTATTCATTACTTTTGGCTGTGCCGAGCCTTCATTGCTGTACGGGGGCTATTCTCTGGCTGTGGTGTGCAGGCTTCTCATTTTGACTTTTGGCGGCCTCCCTTGCTGCACGGAGACGGCAATGACACCCCACTCCAGTACTCTTGCCTGGAAAATCCCATGGATGGAGAAGTCTGGTGGGCTGCAGCCCATGGGGTCGCTGAGGGTCGGACACAACTCAGCGACTTCACTTTGACTTTTCACTTTCATGCACTGGAGAAGGAAATGGCAACCCACTCCAGTGTTCTGGCCTGGAGAATCTCAGGGATAGGGGAGCCTGGTGGGCTGCCGTCTATGGGGTCACACAGAGTTGGATGTGACTGAAGCGACTCAGCAGCAGCAGCAGCAGCAGCAGCAGCCCTTGCTGCAGAGCATGGGCTCCAGCATGTGTGGACTTCGGCAGTTGCAGCTCAAGCGCTCTAGCGCACAGGTCCACAGCGGTGGCGCACAGGCCAACTTGCTCCTCGGCATGTGGGATGTTCCTGGATCAGGGATCAAACCTGTGGCTCCCGCATTGGCAGGCGGATCCTTTACCACTGAGCCACCAGGGAAGCCCCAGAATATCCTCCCTTTTAAAGACTCTTTCGTGACTTCTGGTCTCCCCGGAGCCTCGCCCAATCCTGAACAAGGGTGAAACACTCTTCATCTATATATTTCAGGCAATCAGCCAACTCCCGTGGCTTCCATCTCAAGCTGGCACAGGCTAGAATCCAGGTTTGCAGGCTTTGGCAGAAAAGAAAGGGAAAAACCCTGGTGTCTGGCACTGAGGGAAGTGAAGCCAGGTTCAGGCCCTGTCTTGGTTGGTTCTCCTACCATCACACCTGACAGCCCTGTTGGAGCCTGGAGGACGGAAGGAGCTATTGCCACCGGCAGCTATTTTGGCGATAGCCAAGGGCACTGGGAATCCTCTTCCTCTCACACAAATATATACATAGATCCCAAATAAATCTCCTCCTGGGGCCAGCACAGATGCCTGAGATTCACGGGCAGAGAGACGAGAAATTTCATTGACGGCTAACGTCTCCAGCGTTCCAGCTGGCACGCAAGCCCCCTGCCTTCTCCCTGAGATGGCTGTGTGCCCCAATCTTGTAGCCCAGGTTCTCCCTCCACCCCCTTCTGCTTCCTCTGCTTGCCTAGAGGTGTAAACCCTGGCAGATACCTCCCACAGGCACCCTATTTATTCCCGAGGCAGAGACCTGGACCCTGCACGGTCCCCAGCGAGAAGGGCACAGTCACCCGCCTGAGCCCTAGGCATGTCGGCTGGCTCCTCCTCACCCCATCCTTCCCGGGAAGGAGTCAGCTACCCTGGTCAGCAGAGAAAGCTCTAGAGCCAGGCTGCTGGGCTGGAAATCTGGACTCCCTCACTTACCAGCTCTCTGAGTTTGGACAACTCTCTGTGCTATTTCCTCATCTCTAGAAATGGGGCTAAGAATGATCTCACAGGCTGAGGTAAGAGCTGAAGCAGTGCCCGCCACCCATGAGTGGCCAATGTGAATAGTTAATACAGGATCCTTAGTGCTTCTCGGCACAGACTCCCAAATCCCAGGACAAAGGCAAAAGGCAAAGGAACAGATGACAGTTGGCCCAGGAAAGTACCAAGGAACAGACTCTAATGTAAGTGAGTGAAGTTGTTCAGCCAGGTCTGATGTTTTGCGACCCCATGGACTGTAGCCCCCCACAAGCTCCTCCATCCATGGAATTTTCCAGGCAAGAAATACTAGAGTGGGTTGCCATTTCCTTCTGCAAGGGATCTTCCTAACCTGGGGGTCAGACCTGGGTCTCCCGCATTGTAGGCACCGTCTGAGCCACCAGGGAAGACCACTACAAAGTTAACCCCAAATAAGCAGCTACTACCTAGACCTTCCTTCGGGGAACCCACAGGATGCCATTGTTGAGGGCCTGATTCACTGCTGGTTCCAAAGCCAGAAAGGAAGGTCTCCCGAAGAGGGACAAGCACAGTCTCTCCAGTGGGGACCCTGCCTTCCTGACGTCTGCAGAATGAAATGGAATCAAGTTGATTTGCTCTTCCCTGGGTGACAGCTGGTCCCTCCTAGAATCAGAAAGACCCATGCTACTGTTTTGAATGTCCCCAGTACTGTGCCAGCAAGGGTCCGTCTAGTCAAAGCTATGGTTTTCCCAGTAGTCGTGTATGGAAGTGTGAGTTGCACTATAAAGAAAGCTGAATACCAAAGAACTGATGCTTTTGAATTGTGATGCTGGAGAAGACTCTTGAGAGTCCCTTGGACTACAGGGAGATCAAATCAGTCCATCCTAAAGGAAGTCAACCCTGAATATTCATTGGAAGAGCTGATGCTGAAGCTGAAGCTCCAGCACTCTGGCCACCTGATGTGACAAACTTAGTCAGTAAAAAAGACCCTGCTGCTGGGCAAGATTGAGGGCAGGAGAAGCAGGCTACAGAGGATGAGGTGGCTGGACCACATCATCAACTCAATGGACATGGATTTGAGGTGAAGGACAGGGAAGTCTGGCGTGCTGCAGTCCATGGGGTTGCAAGGAGTCAGAGATGATGTTGTGACTGAACAACAACAGTATACTTTCCTGCTGGTTAATGTCAGACAGCCAGAGCCCTCCTGGGACCTTACTTTCTTCACATTTAACACAAAGGGATCAAAGGCTGGACTCCACCACCTCTCCCATCCCCTCTCTGTAGGGAGAACGCTCCTCTACTCCACAGTTGGCTTCAGGACACTCACTCCCTGATTCCCTGTGCCCCCTCCAGGTTCTCAGGGAGTGTTAAGTCTCCTTTCCGCACCCCTGGATGCCTGCTCCAGAGGAAGGAGACCCATATCCATCAGTTACCTCATGTGCTGGATGATGAATGAGGAGGAGAAGCCCACACGTGTTTCTCACTGAAGTGAAAAGTGAAAGTGTAAATCACTCAGTGGCGTTCAACTCTTTGCGACCCCATGGACTGTAGCCCACCAGGCTCTTCTGTCCATGGAATTCTATAGGCAAGAATACTGGAGTGGGTTGCCATTTCCTCCTCCAGGGGATCTTCCTGATGTACGGATCTCTTTACCATCTGAACCATCAAGGGAGCCCTTATCTCACTGGATCCACCCAATAGCTCTGACAGGTACATTTCCTTTCACAAGGAAGGGAATCAGTAAAGATCTCCAGAGGGGAGGAACTTGGGGCATCAGCAGCCTCAGAGCTGGGTTTGAGCACCCTACCTCCGCCCAGAATCCAGCTCTGTGGACCACATGTCACTGCCTCGCAGGGTGTACTTCTCGGGGAAGGCTCCCCCGAGAGCACACCCCACTCTGCCCCTGAACCTCAATCTCTGCTCCCTAAAACTGAACACTGATGCTTGGCTCCATGATACCATGCACCCCAGTCTCTGCTACCTCAATAAAATACCAAGTGACCCAGTTTCTACTTCCACAATGCCATACACCCTGGTATCTGCTCTCCCACAAAACCATGCACCCCAATCTCTGTTCCCATAGTACCACCCACCTTGACGTCTGCTTCTGCAAAATTATCCCTCCCAATCTCTGCCTCTGCACCCCATCTCTATTCCTGTACCCCATCTCTGCTCCTACTCTCCAATCTATTCCTGCACCCCAAGCTCTGTTCCTGAACCCCATCTCTATTCTTGCACCCAAATCTCTGTTCCTGCATCCCATCTATATTCCTGTACCCCATCTCTGCTCCTGCACCCTAGTCTCTATTCCTATAATACTTTACACCCTGATTTCTACACCCACCCTATATCTGGTTTCTCAAATCCCACCCACACAGGTGGACCACACCAAGCAGTCAGGACCTTGCTTGTTCTTACGTTGCCTCTCAAGCATTAATTCTGCTTTCCCATGGGCACAGGAGTCGTGTCTGTCCAGGGGCCCACACAGACACCAGCGTGGGACACACAGCAGCCATGCAGTTGAACATGAGAGCCCTGGAGAGCCCCCCACGCTGACCCACCTTTGTCGGGGAAGCCAGGCTTGGAAGCCTTGCGGTCCTTGAGCAGGGCCCTGGTGCTCTGAATCTGAGTGATGAGTGAGGCCGATGGCTGTTTGTGTGACGGCAGGTTCTTGTCCAGCTTCTTGGAAAACGGTCGATGAAGAAAATCCCCTCTTTTTTCTTGTTCTTTGGGCTTTTTATCCTTCCAATCAGAAGCCCTGGAGAGCCCCTCACGCTGACCCACCTTTGTCGGGGAAGCCAGGCTTGGAAGCCTTGCGGTCCTTGAGCAGGGCCCTGGTGCTCTGAATCTGAGTGATGAGTGAGGCCGATGGCTGTTTGTGTGACGGCAGGTTCTTGTCCAGCTTCTTGGAAAACGGTCGATGAAGAAAATCCCCTCTTTTTTCTTGTTCTTTGGGCTTTTTATCCTTCCAATCAGAAGCAAACATAGGTACTCAGATGCACACAAGAATCCACAACAGGATCCCTCTTTGAAGACTTATCAAAGTAGAGTTAAGAAACTTCAGTTTTCTAAAACTCCAGGCTCTCAGCTCCATGTTGAACAAGGGAAGCACCCAGACCTAGAGGACACTCCAGGGAAGCCACGGTGCTCTCCCTGGACCACAGTGGGCTCCGGTGGTCCCCAGCTCCCCGAACTGTGCTGTCTGACATGTTCCACAAGGACAAGGATATCCCTGGGTGGTCCATTTTTCTAGAACAAGCTGAACAAACTGAGGTAAAGCCTATGAGGACTCCTGGTAACCTCCCATCTTAGCTACAGCAGAGTCCTAAGATTTGCAAAGGCAAAAAGTGCTCCATCATAACCTCAGGGTTTATGTGTTCAGTGAAGCCAAGGAGGTGGACGACTGACCCATGGAGCCCTGAGCCTGCCTGGGTTAACTTCTGAGCCCTGTCTTCCTCTGCTCATGCGGACTCTTGTTGCTGATGTTTAGCCACTGAGTCATGTCTCTGCTGTGGCTCAGTCACTCAGTTATGTCTGACTCTTTGTGACCCTATAGATTGTAGTCCGACAGGCTCCTCTGTCCATGGAATTTTCCAGGCAGGAATACTGAAGTGGGTTGCCATTTCCTCTTCCAGGGGATCTTCCTGACCCAGGGATCGAACCCGTGTCTCCTGCACTGCAGGCAGATTCTTTACCACTGAGCCACCCGGGAAGCTCCGTGGGCTCTTACTTGTGTACTTAAATTGGCACAATACGGCCATTTGTCAAGTCTTGCCCTGATTGAACTCAATTATAATCCCTCTGATGGGAGTGGATCTGACTGTTTTAGACATCTTCAACCCCACAGCCTCTGGCATGAAGCCAGGCACGGAGAGAAAGCTTATCAAATAGTTACTGAAATATTAAAAAACAAAAACAGAAAAGCCAGTGGAAACAGAACTGAATTAAAACTAATTGGGTTCAAGCTTCTGGGAAGGGTGATGCCACAAGGAAGAAGCTTCTCTGGCCCTAAAGTGTGTGTTTGATGTTTACTGTTAAACAGAGGCAACCAAATCCCTGACCTCACCAGGAGTGGGAGGTGCAGGGCGGGGGAAGAGACCAATTTTCACATTTTTTGCCTTAAACTTTAAGAACATTTGCAATTCAAGAAAGCTCATCTATTTTTCATGGATGCTGTTGAAAAGCTTCTCAAGGAAACATCCCCTTGCACTTGGGTAGCCCTTTCTGAAGATTTGCAGCCTTTCTGGATTGGGGTTCACTGTGTCCAGGTTTTAAGTGGGAAAGATGGCGGGAGAGAAATGGGATGTGGGGGCACCCACCCCAGCCTTGAGTGCCACCTCAGGGAAGCAGCTGCTGGGAGCCCAGCCCTCGGCTGAGGTGGCTTGCTCCCCTCCATGGGCAGGTGAGCAGGACGAAGGCAGAGGTGAAGCTCCTGCAAACACCTTCACCAGCGTCTTATCAGCCACCACCACCTTTACTGGGGATGCTTGGAACGCCAGACACTACATGAAGAGCGTGACCCATGGTGAGGCAAATGCTGTTATCCCCTCTTCCAGAGGTGCCTGCAGTAGCTAACTATACCCAGACAATTCAAAAAGATACATGCACCACTGTGTTCACAACAGCACTGTTCACAACAGCCTAGGCCTGGAAACGATCTAAACATCTGTGGACAGATGAGTGGATAAAGAAGATGTGGTTGCATACACACCAGGGAATGCTACACAGCTGTGAAAAGAGAAGGCCACCTGCAGCAACACGGATGCAACTAGAGATCCTCATCCTAAGTGAAGTGAGTCAGAAAGAGAAAGACAAGCACCATAGGAGATCCCTTATATGTGGAACCTAAAACAGGGCACAAGTGAGCCTATGTACAAAACAGAAAGAGACTCATAGAGAACATACTTGTGGTTACCAAGGGGAAGGAGGAAGTGGAGGGATGGAGTGGGATTTGGGGGTTGGTAGACGCAAACTGTTACGTGTAGGACGGATGAACAACAAGGGCCTACTGTCGAGCACAGGGAACTATATTCACTATCCTGTGAGAAACCATAATGGAAAAGAATAGTCAAAAATAGGGACGTATACACATGTACAACTGAGTCACTTGGTTGTACAGCAGACACAGGCACAACACTGTAAATCAACTATACTTCATTTTTTTAAAAAAAGAAGTCACCCAGGAGCCTGACAGCAACTCAGATTTTTGCAGCCCTCCCTGAAAGTCGATTGTTCTTAACCCTTGACTCCACGCTGCCCTCTGGAAGCTGGAGCAGGGCCAGGCTTGTTCTGATGGTAGAGAGAAAGGCTAGGCGCAGCAACTGGCTGGGGCAGGGACCACACTGGAGTCCAGGGCATCCGGGATGCTACAGATGAGACCATCAGCAGGGTGCTATAAAGGGTAGAACAGAGGGGGTGGCATCCTCTCCAGGTCAAGGCCAGGCATAGTTCTCCACCACCTCCCTTTCTCTTTCTATCAAACACCAACAGGCCCTCTGCTCTACAGCAAAGAAGAATGAACTTTCACCATCCCCAGCCTCTCCCCAAGCAACAAACGGCCTGTCCCAAAAAGTCTAGCAGAATTCCATCCCAAAGTCTGGCTCCATTCCATCTGTTTTTACGAGCAAACTCATCAGTTCTACCTGATAACACCTTAAACAGGAAAATAGAAATCAAATGTACTTTTGTGATACATTGTAAAACAATATTTGGAAGAAAAAATAAAACTGGAGATTCCCCCGCCCCCCACCACTCACAACCCCAACACTGCCCCCTTTTAAGAATTTTTTTTTTTTTTAGGGCAGTGAGTACATCTTCCTTTGGGCTACCCTGCATTTCCTGCTCTCAGAGGGCCCCTGCTGGCAGCCTCCTGGGTTCATCCCAACTCCTTTAACTCTCTGTGGCTTCTCAAACATAAAGGATCAAGATGCAAATTTTCAGAGGTGCCAGTATCACCACCCAGAGCTCATAAACCAAAGGGTATCCAAGATGCGAATCCTCTGTAGGACAAGATCAAGGTTGGCTCTAGAAATCTCTCCTGCAACCCACAAAGGGATCTTTGGCAATGAGCAGAGCTGGCTCATTGGACAAACCCCTGATGCTGGGAAAGATAGAGGGCAGGAGAAGCGGGCAACAGAGGATGAAATGGTTGGATGGCACCATCAACCCAATGGGTATGAGTGTGAGCAAACTCTGGGAGACAGTGAAGGACGAGGAACTGTGCTGCAGTTCATGGGGTCACAAAGAATCAGACACGACTGAGCCACTGAACAATAACAAGAAAGCCCACGATGGGGACAGAAGAAAGGGGACGTGGATTTAGGACTAGAGTCTGGGAAACCTTACTCACATTGCCCTGTCAATCCTGCACCTTGGTGTTGTTCAGTCGCTCAGTTGTGTCCAGCTCTTTGTGACTCCATGGAATGTGGCCTGCCAGGCTTCTGTGTCCTTCAACATCTTGGATGAGATGGCTGGAATTTGCTCAAACTCAGGTCTACTGAGTTGGTGATGCCATCGAACAATCTCATCCTCTGTCGTCCCCTTCTCCTCCTGCCTTCAATATTTCGCACCGCAGTACTTCCTCCAAACTACCCCTCGTTCTCTCCCCCCACCCCCAGAGCATTCTTCTCAGCCTGAAAGAACAGATGACTTCCTAGTAACAGGTTTCTAGGGAGATGCCAAGAGTTTACTACCCATCTGCTCCTTGGGAGTGGGGGAAAATGCCCTGGATCTGTCCCGGTGACCCCTCAGGAAACCGACTTGTTTACAAGCAGCCATCTTCATGTCTTCCAAGCAGAGGCTCATAAATGCAACCGATTTTCCAATTCTACCATTTTCATTTGCATGGCCTATTTTCTCCAAAAGAGATTTCCCAGGGAGAAGGATGCTAAATTGCCTTATGTAACAGAAACAGATCTTCAGAAGGACTAATTATGTTCCCCCTTCAGCACGCCTGCACCCACTCCCACACCCCACCCAGCAACGCTGGCTGCCTGCAGGCCTCTTCGGTTTCCCTCTGATTCTCAGGGGTGGGCAGTGTGCCCCTCATCGGCATATGCCTAGAGGCTGGTGGTGCAGCTGAAGCTTCTAGGGTCTTCTCTGCCCCCTCATGCTCAGTCCATACCCTCCAAGGCGGATCCAGGAGGAAACCAGAGGCCCCAGAGGCAAGCAAACCCCACACAAAACAGTCTCTTCTCTTTAAACCATGTTCCAACCACCACACATGTGCACGGATGTTTTTCAAAAAAGCTGGATGCCTTGAATATGCGGACTGGACTTCCCTGGTGGGCCAGTGGTAAAGAATCCGCCTGCCAATGCAGGAGACGTAGGAGATGCCGGTTCGATCCCTGGGTTAGGAAGATCCTATCTTGGATGAGATGGCTGGATGGCATCACTGACTTGATGGACATGGGTTTGGGTAAACTCCAGGAGTTGGTGATGGACAGGGAGGCCTGGCACGCTGCAGTCCACGGGGTCACAAAGAGTCGGACACTACTGAGCAACTGAACTGAACTGAACCTGGAGGAGGACGTGGCAACCCACTTCAGTATTCTTGCCTGGAGAATCCCCACAGACAAAGGAGCCTGGCAGGCTATAGTCCATGGGGTTGCAAAGAGTCAGACACGACTTGGCGGCTGAGCACAAGCCCAGGCCCATTCCATAAACGAAAGCCACAGAGGCCTGATTCTGCCACAGGAAACAAACAAATGAGCAGAGAATAAAAAGGGCTTGGCTCATAATTTAGGCCACTGAACTGGGATGCCGTGGACTGTTCTAAACCCCACCTCTTTACAGGTAGAAACCAAATGCACAGCTAAGTTTGTTATTATAGCAAGATGAATTTTAAAAAAAGTCAACTAACAGGTGGCTCTGGTGATAAAGAACACGCCTCTGCAGGAGACATACATGGGTTTGGTCCCTGGGTTGAGAAAATTCCCTAGAAGAGGGCATGGCAACCCACTCCAGTACCTGGAGAATCCCATGGACAGAGAAGCCTGGTGGGCTACAATTCACAGGGTCAGAGAGTCAGACATGACTGACTTAGCACACGCATAGAGAAAGCTGATCTGATCTGAGGGGATTCTGACAAATCCACTTACAATAGGATTCTGCATGTCTGCCGGCAGGACAGGATGAGGGGTGTGCAGAGTCCGGAGCTCTGGGCAGGGATTCACTAATCTTCAGGGTCATATGCAATGGTGACTTTCATGTGTCAAGTTGGCTAGGCCAGGGCACCCAGTGTCTGGTCAAACACCAGTCTACAGTTTGTGGTGAAGGTTTGTGTTAGATGAGAATGACATTTAAATCAGTAGACTTTTGAGTAAAGCAGCTTATCCTCCACAATCTGGGTGGGTCTTGGGCAATCAGTTGAAGGGCTTAAAAGAAAATATTTGGCGGAAACCAACACAATAGTGTAGAGCAAATATCCTTCAATTAAAAATAAATTTAATTTTTTAAAAAAGAGAGAAGACTGAGGTGTCCTGGGAAAGAAGGAATTCTGCCTCCAGAAGACTTGGGACTGGAGCTGAAACATAAACTCTTCCCTGGGTGTCCCTGCATCACTCACACACACACTATTGATCCTGCTTTTCTGGAACACTCTGTCTAATCCATCAGAACCCCCCCAATTTCTTACCTGCACAGCATGAAATTCAAGGTCTCTTGTCCAGGTGTCCAGGGAGGCCTGCAAAAAAAAACCCAGCATTTTTCAATAATTCCAGAAGCTGCACTTGTTGCTTATTCCCTAAACTCACCCCCTCCCACCTGCAGCTCTGGTTGAGGGTTACCCATGTCAGTGTTTGCAGACAAAAAACCAAACTGTCCCAGACGCAGGCAGCAGATGTCCTAATTCCTGCCCTGGAGGGACTTTCTAGGTAAGGTTTATATTAAAGTCTAGGACACATGATGGAGGAGTGCTCTGATGATGAGCAAGGCGTTCACTCGGTTTTCTCAGTCAACAAAAGCATGCGTGAAAATGGCGCCTGGATCAAGAAACAGAACTCAGCCAACACCCAGAAGTCCCTCGTTCCCACATTCTCTTCCTGTCCCCAAAGGTAACCACCGTTCTGATTTACCACAGCAGAGACTTGATTCTAAACTTGATTGTTAAAATTTATGCAGGACTACCCTGGTGGTCCAGTGGATAAGAATCTGCCTGCCAGTGCAGGAGACACGGGTTCAATCCCTGATCTGGAAAGACTCCACACAGCTTGGAGTGACTGAGCCCATGGGCCACAACTACTGAAGTCCGCGAGAGCTCAGGCCCAGGAACCGTAACTACTAGAGCCTGTGCTCAACAGCAAGAGAAGCCACTGCAGCGAGAAGCCCACACACCGCAGTGAAGAGCAGCCCCTGCTCATTGCAACCAGAGAGAGCCTGGGCACAGCAACCGAAACCCACTGCAGCCAAAAGTAACATGAATTTTTAAAAAGTTTTCTTCTAACTTGTACAGATTTTGAAATGACACAAAGAAAATACTGGAATATTTTACCTTTAAACTTACAGTTCTCATTATGCATTTAATTATGATGGTGGTGGTGGTTTAGTTGCTCAGTCGTGTCCAACTCTTTGCAACCCCAGAGACTGGAGCCTGCCAGGCTCCTCTGTTCATGGAACATCCCAGGCAAGAATACTGGAGTAGCTTGCCCTTTCCTTCTCCATGGGATCTTCCCAACCCAGGGATCGGACCCACATCTCCTGCATCTCCTGCTGGGCAAGTGGGTTCTTTACCACTGAGTCACCTGGGAAGACCGCATTTCATCACCTTCCTCCAAATTCAGATGTTGGAGTCCTAACCCCTAGACCTCAGAATGCAGCATTACTTGAAGACACGGTCAGGACAGGCCTGTCCCGTCCCCTATGAAGCCTGGTGGGAGATACAGGGGGGAATGTGAAAGTTTGCTCTCCTTGGCCTTTGAGACGGAACCCCTTCCTGGTGTTATGTTTTCAGAGGTGATCAAGTTAAGATAAGGTCATCAGAGTGGGTTCTAGTGCAGTGTGACTGGGAATCCTAATAGAAACGGGGTAACTGTCATGGACACACACACACAGAATGCCACGTGAAGATGAAGGCAGTGATCAGGGGGATGCTCCTACAAGCCCATGATTACTGAAGACTGCTGGCATCTACCAGAAGCTAGGAGGCATGAAAGATTCTCCCTCACCATCCTCAGAGGGAATCAGTCCTGCAGACACCACGACCTTGACCTTCTGGGCTCCCAAACCAGGAGACGACACATTTCTTTTGTCTAATCCAGTGGTCTCCAAGGGTACCGGAGCTGGTTCTGTGGAAGACCATTTTTCCAGAGACTGGGGTGGGAGACAGTTTTGGGGATGATTCAAGTGCATCACCTCTATTGCTCACTTCATTTCTATTATGATTACATCAGCCCCACCTCAGATCATCAGGCATTAGATTCCAGAGGTGAGGGACCCCTGGTTTAAGCTACTTGGTTTGTGGGACTTTGTGATGGGAGCCCTCACAGACTCATACAGTCCCTCTGCCACTGTCTGCATGACTTAACTTCCAAAACTGCAGTGTTACTTGGATACCGCAGAAAAGCCCTCGTATTTCTAAGTGACATTTTGCTATATATCAGTATTATTTTTCAAGACTTGGACAACACTGGCTTCCTGCTCTCTGTGGCTTTACTGAGCCAGTTTACTAGTGATGACTGCCCTGCCACAACCCTCCATGGCACACATCCCCCACCCCTCTGGACCTCTCTTTTAGGAAAAGGAGTCTCTGGGGCATTAGCCCAAGGTGAGACAAGGGTCTCCCTTTTCCAGATGTGGTCTCTGACTGCTACAGTAAGAAGATGGGGAGAAAGTGGCAAACTCATACCATGATAGCACTAGAATCCTGAGAGGGAAGTGTTCTCTGCTTAATTCAGCTTCTCTGTTTTCTAGGAGAAAAAGAACTGGGATCCAGAAGAAGAAAGAGGCCAACACTTGCCCTCAATGCCCAGACACAGCCCCAGATCCACCTCCTAGCACGCTCGTGTACAACCTTGAACTTCACCCTGCTGTTCTTGTTCACACTACCCACCCCCTCTGCTTCTCCTCCTGGACCAGCTGGGCTGAAGCCCACAGAGGACCACAGTGGGCTCTCCCTGGAGAATCTGGCCTCTTTCAGCCTTTCTCACCATTTTTTCTAGCTGGCCCCATTCCACTTTGCTAGGTTCCAACGGAGAGGAGCTGGGTCATCGAGCCAAAGCCTGTAATTTAATTAGCTCAAGTATCTCTGCGGTTTGGAGAAAACAAATGGAAACTAGAAAATTGAAATGCTGTTTCCCCTTAGTGTTTCTATTGAAACTTTAACCATTAAATATTGCCACAAATGTTTTAAAATGCTTACCATGTGTTTTCGGGCCAAATGCAATAAGCAGCCGAGAAAAATAATCTAGATGAAAAAAAGAGGCCCCTTTCACACTGGGGCTCTGACACTCTCGAGCACACAAGCAGTGTCGGGTACCAGGGCAACCAAGGACATGGGCACCAGCTGAGCGGCTTAGAGGCCACCTAGGATACACACTTAGGGGATGTGGCACATCTGAGTTTGCATTATTACCTGAGGCCCTGAACAGTCAAAAAAGAGGCAGGGGAGCCTAAAGGCGACTTCTGTATCCCCTAGACCCCGGCCGAGGTGACCAACCCCAGTGCAAGTGACTGTAAGAGTCCTTCCCATAGGGCACGGCCATCAAGTGACAGTAATTCAATTTGAAAGCTGTCATGCAGGTGGTCCCCCTACTTTAACCAAGCCAGGTGTCCCAGCTGGAATGTTTGACCTTCCTAAGACGCTGACCCAATTCCATTTTCTGAGACTCAGGCCAAGGTCCACTTGATTATTTCATTTCTTCGTTTAGCAAATATTTGTTAAGCCTCTGCTTTGAGCCAGGCATCATGCAGGTTCTGGAGACACTGTGAGGAACAAAAGGGATGCTGTCCCAGGGACCCTCCTGATGGTCCAGTGGTTAAGAGCCCAATGCAGGGGAACTCAGGTCTGATCCCTGGTTTGAGAACTAAGATCCCACATGCTGCAGGGCAACTAAGGCCCAAGCGCTACAACTGAGACCAAGAGCTGACAAAGAAAGTACTAACAGGGATGCTTTCCCTCCTCTTTAGGAATTCACAGACCAGAGTGGGAGAGAGATGAGAAATCATCTCAGATCAGCCCCAGGAGGCAGGAGGTGTGTGACAGCCTGCACTAGAGAGATGCGACCCAAAGGTAGAGGTCAGAGAATAGCAGGGGTCCATGACAAAAGTGAAAGAGGAGAGCGGAAAAGTTGGCTTAAAGCTCAACATTCAGAAAACTAAGATCATGGCATCTGGTCCTATCACTTCATGGCAGATAGATGGGGAAACAGTGGAAACAGTGTCAGACTTTATTTTGGGAGGCTCCAAAATCACTGCAGATGGTGACTGCAGCCATAAAATTAAAAAACACTTACTCCTGGGAAGAGAAGTTATGACCAACCTAGCATATTCAAAAGCAGAGATATTATTTTGCCAACAAAGGTCTGTCTAGTCAAGGCTATGGTTTTTTCCAGTGGTCATGTATGAATGTGAGAGTCGGATGGTGAAGAGAGCTGAGCACTGAAGAATTGATGCTTTTGAACTGTGGTGTTGGAGAAGACGCTTGAGAATCCCTTGAACTGCAAGGAGATCCAACCAGTCCATCCTAGAGGAGATCAGTCCTGGGTGATCATTGGAAGGACTGAAACTCCAATACTTTGGCCACCTCATGCAAAGAGTTGACTCATTGGGAAAGACCCTGATGCTGGGAGAGATTGGGGGCAGGAGGAGAAGGGAATAACAGAGGATGAGATGGCTGGATGGCATCACCAACTCAATGGACATGAGTTTGAGTGAACTCCAGGAGTTAGTGATGGACAGGGAGGCCTGGAGTGCTACAGTTCATGGGGTTGCAGAGACATATTCAAAAGCAGAGATATTATTTTGCCAACAAAGGTCTGTCTAGTCAAGGCTATGGTTTTTTCCAGTGGTCATGTATGAATGTGAGAGTCGGATGGTGAAGAGAGCTGAGCACTGAAGAATTGATGCTTTTGAACTGTGGTGTTGGAGAAGACGCTTGAGAATCCCTTGAACTGCAAGGAGATCCAACCAGTCCATCCTAGAGGAGATCAGTCCTGGGTGATCATTGGAAGGACTGAAACTCCAATACTTTGGCCACCTCATGCAAAGAGTTGACTCATTGGGAAAGACCCTGATGCTGGGAGAGATTGGGGGCAGGAGGAGAAGGGAATAACAGAGGATGAGATGGCTGGATGGCATCACCAACTCAATGGACATGAGTTTGAGTGAACTCCAGGAGTTAGTGATGGACAGGGAGGCCTGGAGTGCTACAGTTCATGGGGTTGCAGAGTTGGACACGATTGAGTGACTGAACTGAACTGAACTGATGAGGACATGACCCTGCCATCACATATGAAGACAGAGATTAACTCAGCAGAAAGAGATTGGGAGAACATTCTGGAAGAGAACAGGGTGTACACAGGTCTGGAAGCTGAGAGAGCACAGAAGTCTGAAGGCCCATGGGACTGAGCATGAGCAAGAAGCAGGGGGACGTCCCTGGCGGTCCAGTGGTTAAGACTCTGCACTTCCAATGCAGGGGCCATGGGTTCCATCCCTGGTTGGGGAACTAAGATCCCACATGCCTCAGGGAGTGACCAAATGAAAATTA
This sequence comes from Madoqua kirkii, assembly GCA_006408675.1. Lineage (NCBI taxonomy): Eukaryota > Metazoa > Chordata > Mammalia > Artiodactyla > Bovidae > Madoqua > Madoqua kirkii. Next base: position 52,806 of record SJYC01014598.1, read on the forward strand.
AATAATAATAATAAGGGCAAGAAGCAGGGTGGTAGGGATGGGGGAAGGGGTAGCTAAAAGATAAGGTTGGAGTTGCTGACAGAAGCCAGTCTGATCTGGGCTGCGGTGGCCACGCTGCAGTTTGTCTTCCATGGGAAAGAAGCCTTTGAAGGCTGTCAGGAAGCATTTAACAGGAGGCTTCCTGTGTGCTGTTCTGGATCTGTCAGGACGTTCCTTCTCCTGGGACTGAGGAATCCAGGCATTTCCTTCATTAGTGTTTCTATATGGTGATAAGTACCCTCTTCCTTCTTGTGAAACATACAGTAAAAGTGATTGTTTACAACTCTCTCTCTCTTTAATATGGATCGCCTATGTTTTGTAAGTCTGGAATTTTAATCTTTATCTTTGCTGAGAATAACTACCTTTTAAGACAGTATATATGCCCACACCATGTTGATTAAAACACCTTTGCTCCATCAGAACTCTGGTCCCCATGTTTTTCTTTCTCTTTCTTTCTGTCTCTCTCTCAGGCTATTTCTTTGGAGCGCAGAGGCCCTCTGAGTTCACTTTCCTGCCTGGGTTTCTAAGACCCTCTAGAGAAGGTGCTCTGCACCTTCACCCCATCGAGAGGGCACCTGAGGCCTCCGTGAACAGAGCAAGCCCCGTGCCAGAGGCTTTATTGGCTTTCTATGTAAACCAAGGAACATCAGCCTCTTTATCTCCTTTATTTTCTTATAAGAGTTGGACACGATTGAGTGACTGAACTGAACTGAACTGATGAGGACATGACCCTGCCATCACATATGAAGACAGAGATTAACTCAGCAGAAAGAGATTGGGAGAACATTCTGGAAGAGAACAGGGTGTACACAGGTCTGGAAGCTGAGAGAGTACAGAAGTCTGAAGGCCCATGGGACTGAGCATGAGCAAGAAGCAGGGGGACGTCCCTGGCGGTCCAGTGGTTAAGACTCTGCACTTCCAATGCAGGGGCCATGGGTTCCATCCCTGGTTGGGGAACTAAGATCCCACATGCCTCAGGGAGTGACCAAATGAAAATTAAATAATAATAATAAGGGCAAGAAGCAGGGTGGTAAGGATGGGGGAAGGGGTAGCTAAAAGATAAGGTTGGAGTTGCTGACAGAAGCCAGTCTGATCTGGGCTGCGGTGGCCACGCTGCAGTTTGTCTTCCATGGGAAAGAAGCCTTTGAAGGCTGTCAGGAAGCATTTAACAGGAGGCTTCCTGTGTGCTGTTCTGGATCTGTCAGGACGTTCCTTCTCCTGGGACTGAGGAATCCAGGCATTTCCTTCATTAGTGTTTCTATATGGTGATAAGTACCCTCTTCCTTCTTTTGAAACATACAGTAAAAGTGATTGTTTACAACTCTCTCTCTCTTTAATATGGATCGCCTATGTTTTGTAAGTCTGGAATTTTAATCTTTATCTTTGCTGAGAATAACTACCTTTTAAGACAGTATATATGCCCACACCATGTTGATTAAAACACCTTTGCTCCATCAGAACTCTGGTCCCCATGTTTTTCTTTCTCTTTCTTTCTGTCTCTCTCTCAGGCTATTTCTTTGGAGCGCAGAGGCCCTCTGAGTTCACTTTCCTGCCTGGGTTTCTAAGACCCTCTAGAGAAGGTGCTCTGCACCTTCACCCCATCGAGAGGGCACCTGAGGCCTCCGTGAACAGAGCAAGCCCCGTGCCAGAGGCTTTATTGGCTTTCTATGTAAACCAAGGAACATCAGCCTCTTTATCTCCTTTATTTTCTTATCGTAGACTCCGGACCACCAGGTTCCGGTCCGTTAAAGGACCTCAACAAAGGCTTCACACGGGGAAGCAATATGGTCTCATTTGAGTGTGAATAGCTCACTCTGGGGAGAAGGCAATGGCACCCCACTCCAGTACTCTTGCCTAGAAAATCCCATGAATGGAGGAGCCTGGTGCGCTGCAGTCCATGGGGTCGCTAGGAGTCTGACACGACTGAGTGACTTCACTTTCACTTGTCACTTTCATGCACTGGAGAAGGAAATGGCAACCCACTCCAGTGTTCTTGCCTGGAGAATCCCAGGGATGGGGGATCCTGGTGGGCTGCCGTCTATGGGGTTGCACAGAGTCAGAAACGACTGATGCGACTTAGCAGCAGCAGCAGCTCACTCTGGCCTGTGTGCAGAGACCGTGTAGTCATGACTGCATTAACGCTGACGAAGTGGGGACAGTTAGGAGGCTGCGGCTGAAGTCCATGCAAGAGGTGACGGGGGCTGGACCAGGGTGGGAGGATGGGGCTGGGGAGCTCCAGGAGTCAGAACGTGGTGGCAGACTGGCTCTCAGGGGTGAGCTTGCCGTGTGCAAGCTCAGTTACTCAGTCACGTCCAGCTCTTTGCGACCCCCTGAACTGTGGCCCACCAGGCTCTTCTGTCCGTGGGAGGTTTTTTTTTTTTCAGGCAAGAATATTGGAATGGGTTGCCATTTCCATCTCCAGGGGATTTTTCTCAACACGGGGATTGAACCTGCGTCTCCTGCATTTCAGGCAGATTCTTCACCACTGAGCCACCTGGGAAGCTCTTGGGGGTGAGGGAAAGGAATAAAAAGGACTCTGCCCAGTAATGAGGGCAAGGCTGCCATTTGGAGACAGAGAACAGGGGCAGGGCAGGAGGGCTGCTGTGGGGTTGGTTCCTGTATGTTAGGTTAGAGACCCACACTCATGTAAGAGGAGATTTGGTAAGCAATTAGCCGCTGGGGTCTGGAGCTCCGGGGTGTCTGGCCCTTCACAGTCCCTGATCTTCCATTCATAACCCAAAAGCCATGCCTGTGCTTCCTGCCCAGAACCAACCCACACAACACACTCCACCAAAGGCTCATCTCCACCTTCACCATGCTGGAGCCTCACAGTCTCAGAGGAAGGGGGCCTCCAGTTCAGGGTCAGGGCTAGACCCCACCTGGGTTGCTCTGAATGCTGGCCTGTCCCCACCCTCCACTGCCATTTCTTCCTCTGCCCCCCTAATCTGACTCCTTTCCAACCCCATGCATCCTTCAAGCAGAGGTGGTCATGTCCCCCCGTATTCATTGCCAGCATCATCCACGGAGAGATCTATGCTCACTGCTTCACTCCCTCCAATCCAAGCAACCTCTTCTCTGCCCTTCCCCTTCCTCCATGACAAGCAGCTGCTCAGCCATCACCATGGGCCACTTTATACTTGACCTTTCCCACGTCTTCCCCAACATCCTTCCTTCCTGAGTCTCCAGCTGCCCTAGTCCTTTTGCTCGTTCCTCTGGCATCAGCATCTCCTCTTCTCTTAACAAGCATGGATTTGGGGTCCAAATTTGAAATAATACGATACTAGTCTTTACTTTGAAACCAAAGAATCTTGGTATTTTCTCTCAGATATGTCCTAGGTAGCATCAGGTCACCAGGGACAGCAGACTGGAAAGGTTCACTCCTGATCCTTTTTCCCAGTCCTTACCTTCCTTACTTTCTTCTGATGCCCAGGGTCACATACACATGTCTTTCAGCAACTCATTTTTATCTTTTGGCAATCTGACAGCAGATTCCAACTGTGACTCCATTGGGAATCATCCAGTGAGCTTTAAAAACTACTGATCCCCGGGATTTGGGACGTCCCTGGCAGTCCAGTGATTAGGACTCCGTGCTTCCACTGCAAGGTGCACGGGTTCGATTCATGGTCGAGGAACTAAGATCCCTCACATGCTACATGGTGCAGCAAAAAGAAAAAGAAAAAAAAAAAAACATCGACCCCCGCCCCACTGCTGCCTCCTGAGTTTTGATGGAATCGGTCTGAAGTGTGGCCTGGGCATTCACAAGTTGAAATGCCCCCTGGGGAATCTACTGTATGACCACAGCTGAGAACCACAGTCCAGACACTGAACAATGGTGGCCCGTCTCTAAGCCATTTCTTACAAAGTGCAAGTGGGAGTCGCTTCGGTTGTGTCCAACTCTTTTTGACCCTAGGGACTGTAGCCCACCAGGCTCTCCTGTCCGTGGTATTCTCTAGGCAAGAATACTGGAGTGGGTAGCCATTCCCTTCTCCAGGGGATCTTCCCCACCCAGGGACTGAACCCAGGTTTCCAGCATTGCAGGCAGATTCTTTACCATCTGAGCCATCAGGGTAAGCCATTTCTTAAGGACTCAGTAAAGTGAGTAAGTATTTGTCTCTGGCTACTTCCATGTCCCACAACAACTGGCTTCCTTTCCAGTCCTCTTCCCATAAAGGAAATCCACTCTTCCTAAGAGGTCCTGGGTTTGGCTCTGGGGAACCACTCACCTCATAGGGCTCCTTGGTGGGCCTGCACCTGTCTATCTGGTAGAGCTGGGTCTTGTAGCAGATGTTGTCCTGGAAGTCAGATTTCTACCGGAGAAGAAAAGAAAAAAAGCCTGGCTTAACTCTCGGAAAATAAGAAAGTCTATCAAGCGGTCATTAATTTTTAAACCAGTGCTTGGCTGCAAAACGACAGAATGCATTTGGCAGGGTACTTAACAGCAGTGGAAAGGCTCCGCTGAGGACAGCCCGCAGGAGCATGGGGAGAGGCAGGACCCAGCTTCCTGGCTCTGCTGGGAAAAGGCTTGGTGGCCCTGGGCACACAACTGCTCCTGCTGCACCTCTGTTCTTTCATCTGTGCGATGAAGGCCATGCTAAGACGTGAGCTCAGAGGCCAAATATGTGAGCTGGGGAGGACAACTTACTTTATGGAACTACTGAATGGGATGCAGGTCTTGCTTATTTAAAAACAGGCCTAAGAACTTCCCTAGTGGCGCAGTGGATAAGAATCCACCCATCACTGCAGGGGACGTGGGTTCAATCCCAGGCCCAAGAAGATCCCACAGGCTGTGGAGCAACTAAACCCCTGCGACCACAACTACTAAAGCTGTACTCTAGAGCCTGTCCTCTGCAACAAGAGAAGCGCCACAATGAGAAGCCCGTGCACCGCAGCTAGAGAAAAGCTTGCGTGAAGCGACACAGACCCAGCGCAACCAAAAATAAATTAACTTATAAAATAAAACAGGCCTAAAATGGATTAATAAAAGGACCTACTATATACTGCAGGGAACTAACTACATCTGATGTCTTACAGAGTTTTGCCAAGAAAATGCACTGATCATAGCAAACACCTTCTTCCAACAACACAAGAGAAGACTCTACACATGGATATCACCAGATGGTCAACACCAAAATCAGATTGATTATATTCTTTGTAGCCAAAGATGGAGAAGCTCTATACAGTCAACAAAAACAAGACCAGGAGCTGACTGTGGCTCAGATCATGAACTCCTTATTGCCAAATTCAGACTTAAATTGAAGAACATAGGGAAAAACCACTAGACCATTCAGGTATGACCTAAATCAAATCCCTTACGATTATACAGTGGAAGTAAGAAATAGATTTAAGGTACTCGATCTGATAGAGTGCCTGATGAACTATGGATTGAGGTTCAAGACATTGTACAGGAGACAGGGATCAAGACCATCCTCATGGAAAAGAAATGCCAAAAAGCAAAATGGCTGTCTGAGGAGGCCTTACAATAGCTGTGAAAAGAAGAGAGGCGAAAAGGCAAAGGAGAAAAGGAAAGCTATAAGCATCTGAATGCAGAGTTCCAAAGAATAGCAAGAAGAGATAAAAAGCCTTCCTCAGTGATCAGTGCAAAGAAATAGAGGAAAACAACAGAATGGGAAAGACTAGAGATCTCTTCAAGAAAATTAGAGATACCAAGGGAACATTTCATGCAAAGATGGGCTCGATAAAGGACAAAAATGATATGGACCTAACAGAAGCAGGAGATATTAAGAAGAGGTAGCAAGAATACACAGAAGAACTGTACAAAAAAAATCTTCATGACCCAGATAATCATGATGATGTGATCACTCACCTAGAGCCAGACATCCTAGTTAAATAAGCAGGGTGACAATATGCAGCCTTGACGAACTCCTTTTCCTATTTGGAACTAGTCTGTTGTTCCATGTCCAGTTCTAACTGTTGCTTCCTGACCTGCATACAGATTTCTCAAGAGGCAAGTTAGGTGGTCTGGTATTCCCATCTCTTTCAGAATTTTCCATAGTTTATCCACACAGTCAAAGGCTTTGACATAGTCAATAAAGCAAATTTGCAAAACTCAGCAGTGGCCACAGGACTGGAAAAGGTCAGTTTTCATTCCAATTTCAAAGAAAGGCAATGCCAAAGAATGCTCAGACTACCACACACTTGTACTCATCTCACATGCTAGTAAAGTAATGCTCAAAATTCTCCAAGCCAGGCTTCAGCAATACGTGAACCATTAACTCCCTGATGTTCAAGCTGGTTTTAAAAAAAGCAGAGGAACCAGAGATCAAATTGCCAACATCCGCTGGATCATGGAAAAGGCAAGAGAATTCCAGAAAAACATCTATTTCTGCTTTATTGACTAGTCTTAGAATCCATTATTAAAACCTTCTTTTACTCCCCACTCCACCCACCTTCCATGCACCCAGATTTATGTAGAGTTGATTGATGTGTTGGTTAAACATCATACAAGACATGGAAGAGGCTATGATGATGGATAAAATGTGGCTTCTGACACTAGAAAGTTTGGGCTATAGCAGGAAGAGTAAGAAAAGATATGCAGTAATTGATCGAAAGAATATAATTTTTGAGATGCAAACAATTTCTAGATTGTAAAGGGATGAGAGAACTCACTTCTTTTAATTCTATTTGGGTATAAATGTTTTACAATTTTGTGTTGGTTTCTGCTATACAACAAAGTGAATCAGCTGTGAAAGAAATTTGTTCAGTCATGTCCAGCTCTTTGCATCTCATGAACTGTAGGCCAGAATACTGGAGTGGGTAGCCGTTTCCTTCTCCAGGGGATCTTCCCAACTCAGGAATTGATACCAGGTCTCCTGCATTGCGGGTGTCCTAGGTGAGACACCAGGGAAGCCCAGAAATACTGGAACAGGTAGCCAATCCCTTCTCCAGAAGATCTTCCTGACCCAGGAATTGAACCGGGGTCTTCTGGACTGCAGGCAGTTTCTTAACCAGCTAAGCTACCAGGGAATCAGCTATATTCATATGTCCCCTTCCTCTTTAATCTCCCTCCCATTCACTTCCATCTTACCCCTCTAGGTCACCACAGAACATCAAGCTGAGCTCCCTGCCCTATACTGCAGAACTCACTTCTAAAAAGGAGAATAGGAAGGGCTACATGAAGAATACAACATCTTTTTATTTTTATCCAGTCTTTAAAATGCCATAGACTTTATGTTTATGAACCAAGGAGCAGCTAGAAGAATTATAAAGGTTTCTCCTACCTCTTTTAAAAGGATTAGAAAGGGAATGGCATTCAAATGTAGAGTGACACTGGAAGAAATGGGGACAAAAATGCATGCCATAGGGGATGACTTATAAAGTTACTCAATTCAAGGAAGCAGATGCTCAGAAACTAACATGGCTCAGTTCAGTTCAGGTCAGTCGCTCAGTCGTGTCCGACTCTTTGCAACCCCATGAATCACAGCACGCCAGGCCTCCCTGTCCATCACCAACTCCTGGAGTTCACTCGAACTCATGTCCACCAAGTCCGTGATGCCATCCAGCCATCTCATCCTCTGTTGTCCCCTTCTCCTCCTGCCCCCAATCCCTCCCAGCATCAGAGTCTTTTCCAGTGAGTCAACTCTTTGCATGAGGTGGCCAAAGTACTGGAGTTTCAGCTTTAGCATCATTCCTTCCGAAGAATACCCAGGGCTGATCTCCTTTAGAATGGACTGGTTGGATCTCCTTACAGTCCAAGGGACTCTCAAGAGTCTTCTCCAACACCACAGTTCAAAAGCATCAATTCTTCAGCACTCAGCTTTCTTCACAGTCGAGCTCTCACATCCATACATGACTACTGGAAACCATAGTCTCGACTAGACGGACCTTTGCTGGCAAAGTAATGTCTCTGCTTTTGAATATGCTATCTAGGTTGATCATAACTTTACTTCCAAGGAGGAAGCATCTTTTAATTTCATGGCTGCAGTCACCATCTGCAGTGATTTTGGAGCCCCCAAAAATGAAGTCTGACACTGTTTCCACTGTTTCCCCATCTATTTCCCATGAAGTGATGGGACCAAATGCCTCAAGATGGTCATAAATCTCTTCCCTTCCCACCCTGAGCCACCATATTGCACATCAAGAGACACCAAACATGTCATAGTCTATGTACATGAAAAACCATCAGGGGCCTTCAGAAGTCATTTTAGATATTTTTCCCTTACTGCTTTCTGATGAAATTTTAATACCACAGATATACTGTGTATCTTTTATGTATTGTACCTATATCTGTGTTTCACAATTAAAAGAGTAAGATTTTTTTGTTCTTCCCCTTTACCCACCTCTTATTTGATAAGAATAAATCTTCACCTCCTTGGGAGTGATATGAGAATTTATAATGGGAAAACTATATCCATTCCCATTATAGTAGACATCTTTACAGACCATAACGTGGAGGTTCTGCCGGAGGGGAGATATCCAGCCCCCCTCTACCACTTTGAAGCTCCAGAGATTGGACAATAATTAAGTGATCCTATGACAGGCAATTTCAATTCTGAGACATTTTAACTTCAATCTCAAGTATTAGGTTATCTTAGTTGACATGTAAGTCATATCACAAATGACAACAAAACTATTGCAGATACTGGGAAGGATTCCCACATTTTTACAAGGTTGAAGGAACTTTTGTGAAAGGCTCAAAGACACCTATCACACAGGCTTTTGAATGTATAGCAGACTTTAGTGAAGGATGAAGACTTTCCCACTTTATTACGTGGTGTAGTTGGCCCTTCCTGATTCTGCATCTCAAGCACTCTCATAAAGATTCAGTAGTGTCGTTACTCTCAGCTGGCAAAGACTTTGAAATATCACTTTCATTCTCACTTTTCCTATTAAACTTTTTCATAGAAGAGTGAATGTGGAGATTTATTTTCTTTCCAATGTAAGCTGTCTCCTAAATACACAGAGATTAAAAGGTCAGAGTGGTTATTATTATTTTATAGTTTTAAATAACATTTTTTCCATTATGGTATGTCATGTATCATTATAGTATTTTAAGAAATTGTAAAGGTTCCATTTGGGATTGCTGGTCAGATTCTCTTTTTGTTTTGTTTTGTTTTTTCTTCCCATTTTTCAAGCATTGCTCTTTGAAATGGCAAACAACAGCAAAATGTTTTTCCTTTTATTTAATGAAATGATCTGTCTTGAGAACGAATTAGTTTCTCAAGGCCCTATTCAAACATAAGACTCAATGGCCATGATCAAGTTTGTTATATATAAAGAAAATTCTCACACAGAAAACAAATCTAGACTGAAACCTCTAAGGTCCTTTCTAGCTCTTAATATTCCAAAACAGCATTTCTTTTTAAATATAGCTAGAATCTCAGAAGATACCAGTATACCAGGTTCAGGTTATAATCTAGGACCATGGAAGATATTTTCACCAGTCCATTTCCTCTTCAATATTAGCCAGACACCTGGTCTACACTACACCCATCAATCTCCTTTCTTGCCTTGAGTTTTTATGATAATTCATTACCGTAGGGTTGGGAGATTTTATTGCATAAAATTTAAAGGATGTGTACACTTGATAAGGAACACGAAAGTAACTAAAAACTCTCCACTATAAAACATCCAGTATTTCATACAGTCTGTTTCCTTATCCCCTAAAGACAGTTCTGATTCTATCACATCAGGCCTTCAGTAGCTTCAACTGCCATCAGCAAAAAGTAAATTTCCTTAGTGTGACATACAACGTCAGACTCTCAGCCTCATGCCATCTTCATTTATGATTTTATTCCAAGCAGGCCTTTCTCTTACTTTTCCTCTGTTACTGGACTTTTCTGAACAAGGCCCCTCCCCCTTCCCCCTCCCCTCCGTCCCGCCATTTCTGTGTCTCTCTGTCATTCCTTCTATTTAGAAATTACCTGCTTCTCATGATGTCCATCAACAATTAACGGCTGACATCTCCCTTAACAAATGGTCACATAGCTAGTCACCCTTCTCTAATGCTGTTGCACTTTGCATGCACCTCAATTGTAGCTCTTCTCTGATAGAACTGTGGTTATTTGCGGCTCACTCCTACTAATAGACACTCTTTTTGAGGGTATGAACAGTGTTAACTCAGTAAAGTGCTTATGAGGACATACAGTTACTTATTTTTTAGATTGAACTATATAAAACTGCTGATATTTGATCATTTTTGACCTACAAAAATGACAATACTTATATTATTTTTGCCCCATTTCATATTAAAAAATACCTCTCAAAATCCTGTTGAAAATACACTAAGACAGACAGTATGCTCACCAGGTATTGCATTTGAAGCTCTATACTTCCTGACTCTCTTGCTACTGATAAGGACCTTACAGTGAGGCCTGGTCAATAAAGCTACAAAAAGGTGAACAGAAGTGTGTTCCTTGGTAGCTGAAACAGTGAAAATAGCACATACATTTTTCCAGGTGCTCATCTCTTGCTATAATGACCAGGGAAACTGAATGTTCCAGATAGTGCAGCTACAGATGGTAAAACTTTTTAGCTTGGGCTGCTGGTACGATAAAGACTTGACTTGAACTTCCTTGGGTTCCCACCATAAGGAAAACACCATCTCTTGCAAAGTTTAGTCTCAAAAAAAAAAAAAAAGAAAGAAGAAAGAAAACCAACTTATAACAGTGCTGTAAATTCTGGATATATATTGAATAGATCAACTTCTTACTATCATTATTTATGTGTGTACTATATATCAGGAAAATAGAGAATAGCAGCATTAGCTCTGGAATGATTAAATGAGTGTTTATGAGAGTCAGTCAAAGAAACCTCTCAACTGTGCCAAGCCTAATCTAACATGAGATCAATTACCTATCTCCAGGGGTGTTAACCTTGAATTTCCAATTAACAAATGATTCTAAACAAAAGAAGGCAGATGTTGTAGTAAACCACTCACTTTGTGCATGCATCTTTAATAACTTCCTTTTAAAAGCCTTCTTTTTAGACAGTGCTCAACTGCATGTTAAAAAATCCACAACAAAGAATTTTACACTAAAAAATTCTTAGTTCAGAATGAGAATAACACCTCTAATAATTCTGTGAGAATCACAGGGCACAGAGACTGTCAATAAAATATTAATAACTTTATTCTCTAGACTTTTGGTGAAACCAAGACAATAGTTATCTGAGTTGTTATCTCTCCAGTTACATATACCCAAATTAGAATATAAAGGCATAATTGTTATGTACTAACAATATATGTGTATATAAGCATTTTAATCAAAAGGCTTGTAAGATTAAGGGTCATTTTTATTATCTTCTTTATACTTTGCTTTGCTTTTTTCAAAATATTAATAGTTACCTACATTATTTTTATAATCAGAGAAATATATTTTAAAATACATAAAATTCAAACATTTTAGCCTTTCAATTCAGTTGGTTCTTGGTGCTGTCTATCCACCTGCTCCTCCTCATCTACAGTCAGAAACTTTAAAGATAGATAACCTCAGATATGCAGATGACACCACCCTTATGGCAGAAAGGAAAGAGGAACTAAAAATGCTGCTCCTTACCTTGGATGGGGGTATCTCCTTACCACCGGCGTTCCTGACCTTCAGTCCTATATTATTCCAATCTCCAACTTTTGAGAATGTTTGGTAGGATTTCTCAGTCATATGGCAAATTCATAAAATAACATTTATTCATTTCACAAGTATTGTTTGTTCGGTTTCCTAACATGTACTGAACATCATTTAGGCACTAAAGTATGTTCTGGGAAAGACAGATAAAGTATCTACATTCCCTGATTATCACGTATGGATGTGAGAGTTGGACTGTGAAGAAGGCTGAGCACTGAAAAATTGATGCTTTTGAACTGTGATGTTGGAGAAGACTCTTGGGAGTCCCTTGGACTGCAAGGAGATCCAACCAGTCCATTCCGAAGGAGATCAGCACTGGGATTTCTTTGGAAGGAATGATGCTAAAGCTGAAACTCCAGTACTTTGGCCACCTCATGCGAAGAGTTGACTCATTGGAAAAGACTCTGATGCTGGGAGGGATTGGGGGCAGGAGGAGAAGGGGACGACATGTTCGGTTTCCTAACATGTACTGAACATCATTTAGGCACTAAAGTATGTTCTGGGAAAGACAGATAAAGTATCTACATTCCCTGATTATCACGTATGGATGTGAGAGTTGGACTGTGAAGAAGGCTGAGCACTGAAAAATTGATGCTTTTGAACTGTGATGTTGGAGAAGACTCTTGGGAGTCCCTTGGACTGCAAGGAGATCCAACCAGTCCATTCCGAAGGAGATCAGCCCTGGGATTTCTTTGGAAGGAATGATGCTAAAGCTGAAACTCCAGTACTTTGGCCACCTCATGCGAAGAGTTGACTCATTGGAAAAGACTCTGATGCTGGGAGGGATTGAGGGCAGGAGGAGAAGGGGACGACCAAGGATGAGATGGCTGGATGGCATCACTGACTCGATGCTCGTTGAATCTGAGTGAACTCTGGGAGATGGTGATGAACAGGGAGGCCTGGCATGCTGTGATTCATGGGGTCGCAAAGAGTTGGACACAACTGAGCGACTGAACTGAACTGAACTGAATGGTAAACAAGAAACAAACAAGTGAGTAAACAAAAAAATTTAAGTACAGAGTGTGTTGAAACATGGTAATGGAAATCAGGGATATGATGTGATAGGTATAGAATGTGGTATTTTAGAAAGTGATATTTTAAACTAACACTGAACTGTAAGAACACAACTTCTTGTTTGGAATTGAAAAAAAACACACAAAAAGGTTCTGGTTAGGCTTCTATTGGAAACATGTCTATTTAAAATTCTCTAAATTTCTCAATTGTTCAGTCTTTACACTTTCTTCTTTACCCTTTCCAAATGGCTTGCTGTTGCATTTTGTTAAGAATAAAAGACCTCCTCAGATACACAATCTTACTGGAAGTCCTCTGTACATTTTTCATTTGTATCTGCTACTTGGAAAACATGATTTTTATCTTTGCTTATTGACTTCTGCTTTCCTCCCATTAGAATGGGAGGATAAGCTACCTTCCTTTCCATAGCTCAGCCAGCCACTGATCTTCCTGCCTCTGAAAAGACTACACCTCAAGTTTCTCTCTGAATGGTTTCCCTTTCATTCTCTCTCCTGTTTAGAAACACACTTAATCTCCGGTATCTTCTTATCTACCCATCATCTTGATCCATCTTTCCCTTGAACTTGCCACAGTCGGTTACAATTTTATCACTCTTTTCCCTAAAACATCTAGAAAATGAAGGAATGGAAAGTGAAAACTTGGGAGTCAAGAAGACTAGTGTTTAAAGTGCTACTTCTGGGACATGCTGCTGCTAAGTCGCTTCAGCCGTGTCCGACTCTGTGCAACCCCATAGATGGCAGCCCACCAGGCTCTGCCATCCCTGGGATTCTCCAGGCAAGAACACTGGAGCGGACATTTCCTTCTCCAATGCCTGAAAGTGAAAACTGAAAGTGAAGTCAGTTAGTCATGCCCGACTCTTAGTGACCTCACGAACTGCAGCCTACCAGGCTCCTCAGTCCATGGGATTTTCCAGGCAAGAGTATTGGAGTGGGTTGCCATACGCTGTAGCAATTAAGGTAAGTTTCTAGATTAAATTTCCTAAAACACAGAAATGATTATAATTCTATTATTTTAAAATACTATCACATGATTTACTATAATAAATTTCTAGTGCCCTTAGTTTCAACCTTCGCTCTCTGATATCTTTTTTTTTCTATTTTACATCTTTTTTTTTCTCATTCTCAAAAACTGTAATCAACTCACTATTCACTTCTATTTTATATCCTTATATTTCTCTGTCTTAGTTTATACACAATTATTCTTTACCCCAAGAATGTCTTTCCCATTAAATTCTAGTAGAACAAATTTTATCCAGTTTGTTGCAAGCAGAGCATCAACTTTCCCTAAATTTCATTTCAGTCTTTCATCTGAAATTACGTACCCTTGCGTGTTTTGATACTGGTAGTACTTATTTTGTAACTCCTTTTTGACTATCACCTTCTACCTTTCACATATTTGTGTGGTTATTATAGTTGACCAACATGAGTGTAGATTTCTAGAGGAAAGAGTAACTAATTCATCTTTATAATCTTCCAAATACCCAGTACAATGCCTATCATCTTCGAAGTGTAGGCCCTGGACTAATAGCATCAGCATCACCTGGTCCTGGTTAGAAAGGCACTACGGAGAAGGCGATAGCGCCCCACTCCAGTACTGTTGTCTGGAAAATCCCATGGACGCAGGAGCCTGGTGGGCTGCAGTCCAAAGGGTCGCTAAGAGTCGGAAACGACTGAGCGACTTCACTTTCACTTTTATTTTCATGCATTGGAGAAGGAAATGGCAACCCACTCCATGTTCTTGCCTGGAGAATCCTAGGGACAGGGGAGCCTGGTGGCCTGCCGTTTATGGGGTGGCACAGAGTTGGACACGAAAAGCGACTTAGCAGCAGAAAGGCAGAGTCAGAAACTCTGGGGGTGGGGCCTAAGCTTTCATTTTAACAAGCTGTTCTGCTGATTCCGATACTGGCAAAATTTGGGACCCAAGCTTGTACACATTCAGCAAATACTTGTTGAATGGAGGAATGGGTAAACAAAAGAATAAATATAGTTGATTTTTAAATAAAATATATGACTGTTATATAATTATTTCTGCTGGGAAAATGCATACTGTTGAGATTTGGACATTAAATTATGAAACATCTTTTGAGCTTAGAACAAATCTGATGTGCTATACTTCTTAGCAACGTTTTTTTTTTTTTTAATGCTGCTTTCCTCAATTCTTTCTCTTAATTCATACATTACTTACATACTTGAATGTGTGACTGTTGAAACTTTGCAAATGTTTACAAGTAAGTCACTGATTTTAATTTGCTGGTGAGATAAAGATATCCGTAATAGTCTCTTGAATTTTTTCAGTAAAACAGAGCATTTATAGTGCTTTGTGAAGTGATTGTGCATATGACTCACGTGAGGATCTTATTAAAATGAAAGCCTGATTAAGTGCAGATCCAGGATGGTGTCTGAGACTTACTCGAAAGTCTCGTCCTGCTTCTTGGTTCAGGGACCATCTTATGTGGAGAATCGTAATAGTGTCATGTGGTTTCCAATCTACCATGCCAATTAAAATCACTCTGTAGATGAGGAAGGGACTTGAGGTTTGGGGCAGACTATTTATTCCCTGGGAACCTCTCTTCATCTGTGAACTAGAAATAACCTCTAGTATGATGCCTTACACATAGTAGGTACTCAATAAAAAGCAAATATTATTAGTCAAATAAAAATAATGACAAAATTTAAAAGGAGTATCAAAATATTATGGCTCCATCTGGTAGTCTACAGATTGGTATGCAACTGGTTAACTCTATTCCTGATGTGCTTACTCTGGAATGTAAGGGCAATAAAACTGATTTCTGCTGTCAACAGTTTTATAGCTTTTGCAATTTCAGCTTGAGTATCTGCCATTGACCTGCAGCAGCTGAAATCACAGGTGCAACTTCCTGAAACCTGAGCCCTTCTTCTGACACTTCCCTAGTTATCACTTATTCCTGACTAAGAAAGCTGTAACCCATTGAAAGAAAACATTTGATTTTTTATTGTATATGTAAGAATATCTTTTATTTTATTTTTTATTTCTTTTCATACTGAGATTTATCTTGTTGCATGTTAATGTCAATAACTGAGATTTAAGCAAGTCTATTGTTAGATTTTTCATTAATATCAGGCATTAGTTGAATTTGGTTAATTTGTGTACTTATACATACCAGTTAGCATACTATTGAAAAACAAGTTATTTAAATTATGTAGCTTATTAAGGCAGACTTTCTTTTCAGTTTGTAAAATCAAAAGCAATAAATCCAATAGACTATTTTATTGTTCACTGCAGGAGAGTTACCACTCAAAAAGACAAATTTCTGAGTGACTGTCAAATTAGATCATATGCTAAGGAGCTCTTTTGGAATTTCTTTTGGGAATTATGGACACTTAAATATAACAGATAAATACTCAGTTTAAACTCAGTGACTCATCAGAAAA
>SJYC01014600.1:0-23284 GCA_006408675.1 Madoqua kirkii
TCATACTTACCACTTATTATGCCCTTTACTACCTCTGTCTTTCTTTTTTTGAAATTTATTTTAATTGGAGGCTAATTACTTTATAACATTATAGTGACTTTTGCCACACATTGACATGAATCAGCCAAAGGACATTCTGAACTCATCTCCCTCCCCATCCCTTCTTTCAGGGTTGTCCCAGTGCACCAGCTTTGGTGCCCTGTTTCATGCATCGAACTTGGACTGGTGATCTACTTCACATATGGTAATATATATATTCCAATGCTATTCTCACAAATCATCCCACCCTTGCCTTCTTCCAAAGAGTCCAAAGGTCTGTTCTTTATATCTGTGTCTCTTTTGCTGTCTCACTTACAGGCTATTTTATAACATTATAGTGACTTTTGCCACACATTGACATGAATCAGCCAAAGGACATTCTGAACTCATCTCCCTCCCCATCCCTTCTTTCAGGGTTGTCCCAGTGCACCAGCTTTGGTGCCCTGTTTCATGCATCGAACTTGGACTGGTGATCTACTTCACATATGGTAATATATATATTCCAATGCTATTCTCACAAATCATCCCACCCTTGCCTTCTTCCAAAGAGTCCAAAGGTCTGTTCTTTATATCTGTGTCTCTTTTGCTGTCTCACTTACAGGCTAATCATTACCATCTTTCTAAATTTCATATATATGTGTTAATATGCTGTATTGGTGTTTTTCTTTCTGACTTCCTTCACTCTGTATAATAGGCTTCAGTTTCATCCACCTCATTAAAACTGATTCAAATGCATTCTTTTTAATAGCCGAGTACTATTCCAATGCATATATGTGCCACAGCTTTCTTATCCATTTGTCTGCTGATGGACATCTAAGTTGCTTCCATGTCCTAGCTATAGTAAACAGTGCTGCAATGAACACTGGGGTACACGTGTCTCTTTCAATTCCAGTTTCCTTGATGTGTATGCCCAGCAGTGGGATTTCTGGGTCATATGGCAATTCTATTTCCAGTTTTTTGAGGAATCTCCACACTGTTCTCCATAGTGGCTGCACTAGATTGCATTCCTACCAACAATGTAAGAGGGTTTCTTTTTCTTCACACCTTCTTCAACATTTATTGTACCTCTGTCTTTCAAAGCTTCTTTGAGGACAGAAACTCTTGTTATAAATAAGCTGGATAGAACTATATAACACAAAACTCTCTACATCCCCACTGGCAAAGTGCATAGAGAAGACCACTTCTACCTTACTTCTAGATACTCCTGCTTCAGCTGATGTGCCCCCAACTTCTTGTCCTAAGTAATGTAACATCCCTGCCCATCTAATGCAATCTGTAGTCTCTTGGCTCAAAGCTAAAATCATTCAAACTCTTTCTATGCCTTTTTATCCAAGCCACACTATTCATTTCCAGAAATTCACACCCAATCCTCTTACCCTATTCAAAGCAATGGCATCTATGTATGGCATTCAACTCCTCATACAACACTTTAATACCAAAGTGGAGAGAAGAGAAGAATATGAGTTTATTTTTCATATCAGTGGATCTAACATCTGGAACAGCAATCTTTTCATGTGGTGTTCAATAAGTAATTACAAAATCAATCTATCCGGAAATTATAACATATTGCAATAATCTCTTGCTCTGTCTCAACTTAGGAAAGGAAAAGGAGCATCTCTGTTCAAGTCAGTAGACCCTCCATGTTCTGAGTAGACAACATTTATGTGCATACATGCACACCCACAATCCTCTAGGTAAGGTTGAGTGACTCACCAAAGAATCCTCATTTTGTTCTCCCAAATCTCCAGTCTCAGTTTCTCCTGAAGTACAGTATCACAGATAATTGTCTCTGATCCCAAATAAAGTCCTTAGACTCCCCAGTTCAGGCCCTTTTGTTTCCATTTCTCCTAAGAGTCAATTCACTTCTCCCACAAAGGGGCTACCAGGCTTTTCCCAGAAGAAATGGAAAAGCCTACATCATTAATACATTGATGTAAAGAGCTGATAGTATATTTGTTTGACACAGCATTCTGGAGAGCACTTTTGTGATAAATATGAAGTGTTAAACTTCTGCATAAACTATGTCCTCCAAATTTTACTTCTGGTTGTTTGTCCTAAGGAAATAATGGTGGATATGGATATGTACAAAGTTTGCTAAAAGAGGTTTGTATAAAATTATGACATTTTTAGAAGAAAATATTAACAGCTTTTATTTAAACATAATATGATTATATCTTTATTTTCTTCTTAATAGGTTTTAAAAATATATTTGAATGTTTCTATAATAAAACTAATCATACATAAAATTCCCATTTCTAACCTGAGGGTAGGCTTTGTCCACTTGCAATCAGCAGGACTGAGTGACTGATTCAAATAACTTCACTTTTTACGTAAAAGTTTTCCCTCCAGAATCAGAAGAAGGGTGTTGTCAAGCCAACATTTATTTAAGAAGTATTCTTCTCAAGTAGAAGAAGGGCCATTAATACAAACTGCTGTAACAAGCAGATCTTTAAAAAAGTCACTTCCCACTTGAACTATCTGCTAAAATCCTTCTTTAGCCACTCACGTTAGTAATCCATATTTGCTCTATTATACAGTTACAAATCATCAGCCCCCTGATTTAATTTGAATTACTGAAAATCCCTCAAAAAGAGTGCAAATACAGAAATGTTTCCATGTGTGAATGTTCCTGGGAATATTCCCTGGCCAAAGGGAATAGCTGACACCCAGTGACTGGTTGATGACAGAGTGCAAATGTCTGAAATCCTTACCTCAGTTTATAAAAATCTCTGAATTGATATTTCAAGTGATGTTACCCATAATACTGCCTGGGGCAACAATATGATGGAGCCAAGTCATAGCGTACCCACAGAACCTAAGTTTTGAATATTCTGGACTTGTTATCAAAAGACATTGGGGCTCAGCAATTACCTTAACTTACTGAGCAAAGCTGTTTGGCCTCTGGGTTCCACAATGTCATTACTACATCATCTTAAATACATTAAATACATTACAGTGTATTCAAAATGGAATAATTCCTACTTCTCAAGTATATTGTGAGAATTAAATAAGAAAGGTCTGGTTCACGGTAAATATCTATTAAAATAAGAATATGCTAGGAAAAATAGTAACTGACCAAAGGATATTGTTTGCAGCTTGTCCAGTGAGCTGTTTGTCATTTTCCTTTACAATGCCTTTTTTCTATTTCTTCTGGCATTTTCTTGACCGGTAAGGTCATGTAGTGATAAAGAATACAGCCTTAAGAATGAAGAGACAGGTTTCAATCCAAGGTGTGAACCTGTGATATGGAATAAAGCTTTCTGGGTTACAATGACCTTAACTACACGAAGCAGGATAGCTATTTATATGAAGGTATCCTGAAGTTACAGAATTGCATGATCTTATCTTTTCACCTTTATTTCATACAAATTATGAATCAAGCTTGAACCTCTCTAGTTCCTCTTTACCCATGAAATAGCATCCCTCCTCAAGTATTTGTAAGTATTCCAGTCACAGCTTAGCTGTGAGAATGTAATAGAGGTTTACAAAGAGACTCTGAGAATGCTATGATGCACTTTAGCTTGAACTGCTTGCAATGAAGCCATTGGCAAGCAGATCTTTCTCTTCCTCCATGTCATAGTCATGAATTGGGAACTAATTGGGTTTGATTCACTACATGTCTCAACTAACCTTCCAGTTCACTGGCTAAGCTATTAGGTAAAGCTTGGGTCCCTCTAGTTTTTGCCCTGGACATCATATATGCATCATTTACCTTGATTGCCTTAGTCAGTGCTTTTCCCCTTTAACTCACTCAAGCTTCTGGAATGTTTTCTTCTTATCATCCACAACAAAATATCTTTCAAAACTGAGATCTCAGAGCCTCAGATAAGAAACTGGTTAAGATATCTTAGGTCAGTTATCTGCATCTTGAAGAGGTATTATTCCTGTGATCTATTGTTTTATTTCAACAAAATTTCCTCTCTGAGATCCCTGTGCATCTCTTGGTACCTCTGATTATTTCTGATTTTGAATGGTAGTATTTTAGATTTAATATAATAAATATATACTGGGAATTCATGCCAATATTACTTTGGGGACCAAATTTAACTGGTACCTAAAATTAATAAAATGTTACCTTTTATTTTTAAGCCAATATTTTACTTTCAATATTTACTTCATACCAAAATTTGTATAATTCACTTAAAAGGCACCTTGGTAAGGAGGAAATGACCTATTAGACTTTTGAGTTATAGGCTGGATCTGATTCTGTGAGTCTAGAGAGTTTCCATAAAAGAAACCTCTGTATGAAACATGAAACAGCTTGAAATATCTCATTTCTGGAGAAGCTTGCTTAGACTTTATTTTAAGAGAAAAATACCCAAGACAGTTGTAGAACTACCACTTGAGGAACAGGCACCAATCATAAGACATTGCTTCTGAAAGTGCTGTCTAGTCAAAAGCCCTTGCTAGTTAACAAAACATTTTAAGAATGCCAGAATGTTCAACAAGAGTGGTGGTTCCCTGGAAGTAGCTGAGGTTGTAGCAATGATTAAGACAACTTTGGAACCCTGGGCTATAGGAACAAACGTATTAAGTGCAGGCCTTTGTGGAACACATACTTATGTGGTTGGTAAGTGAGGTACCACAAAAAATGAATAAAGTTCAAGGAGGCTGTACATGTTGAAGGTGGTCTTGACAACTGTTGGAAGTTAGCTAGGGCTTACCCAGTCCCTCCCTGTGGTTTCTGCAGTGCTATCAAGGTCATATCTTTGGGAGCCAATCCAAAATGTTTGTTGATGCAAACGAAAGTAAAGCAAACTGAAACAGAATAATTGTGGCTTTAATCTTGGTCCTTGTTGGATAGTTCAGTTCAGTCGCTCAGTCGTGTCCAAACCTTTGCAACCCCATGGACTGCAGCATGCCAGGCCTCCCTGTCCATCACCAACTCCTGGAGCTTGCTCAAACTCATGTCCATTGGGCTGATGATGCCATCCAACTGTCTCATCCTCTGTCGTCCCCTTCTCCTCCTTCCTTAAGTCTTTCCCAGCATCAGGGTCTTTTCCAATGAGTCAGTTTTTCACATCAGGTGGCCACAGTATTGGAGTATTGGAACTTCAGCTTCAGCATCAGTTCTTCCAATGAATATCCAGGACTGATTTCCTTTAGGATTGACTGATTTGACCCGATTGCAGTCCAAGGGACTCTCAAGAGTCTTCTCCAGCACCACAGTTCAAAAGCATCAATACTTCAGTGCTCTGCTTTCTTTATGGTCCAACTCTCACATCCATGCATGACTACTGGAAAAACCATAGCTTTAAGTGGGTTCCAATTCTAGCGCTGACATTCACCAGCAACATGATTTGGGGCAAGTTCCTTCAACTGTCTAGGCCTTGCTTTTCTTATCAATAAATTAGACAAAGTAATGCATATCTTATAAGGTCATTGTGGGGATTAAATTCAAACATATATATAAAATAGTTCCTATGTAATAGGTCCTTAATAAATGGCAGCTGTAATTACAATTAGGTTAATGATGAGAAGTATGATAGTGCTAACAGTGATTTTTAAACAAATGTCACAGTGTTTGGCACACAATAAGAAATTAGCACTTCTTTTTCTTCCCTTCTCATTTGAGAATACTTCATGTTTGTAATTTACAGTGTAATCTACCAATAGCTTTTCTCCCTGATGTCCCAAAGAAAAATATACTGCATTTTTCTCTAAAGAGTTTTAAAAATCTTCTCTAAGAGAGATATTCTGTTGTGTTTTAGGTTAGAAGTGGGAAAAATGGCCTTTGGAGTCAGAATAGTTCATTTTTTCCCTTTTCACTGTTCTCTAAGTTGTAATGAACATCTGTGTTAGAGTCATTTTTCTCTTATATTAAGAGAATATTAATGGCACCAAAGCTCCTGAACCTTGCTGCATCCAAAATATAATGACAGTAGCTACCATTTGAGAACACTTGCAGTGCCCGGGTGTACCATCTTATTTAATGATTACAATTAATTATTACATATTACAATATGATTACATGATTATTGCTACCATTTTCATTTTTCAGATGAAAATTTGGCTGATAAAGGTAAAAATACAACTGGACCTAGGCCACATAGCTAATAGGCAACAGAGCTGGGATTTAAACCTCTGTCTGACTCTAAAGAATATGCTGATATTCACTATGCCATACATCTCCTCGGCAAAGGTGGAAACACTAAGAAAGCTTATTCTCTTAGGGAACTATAAAATAACAAAAATTGAGTGAACCAAATGTCAACTTTCCATTAAGAGAGGAAGTACACACAATATAAAAGTGATAAATCAGTTAACTTTGTTTTTTACAACATCAGTGTTCCATGAGAAAACTAAACTCATCAATCTTTCTCCCAACTAATCTTTTCAACATTAATAATTTCCTAAAGTAAATTATGAACTGGAAATTAATTTAATGAGCTTTTCTTCCTAATGACATAAGCCTCATATCATCATAGTTTCCAAAGCAAATTGCCATTTAAGTTATCAAAAAATGTGGACTGCAGCCCTCTACGAAACTCAGAGTTAAAAGCAGAATTCAATAATTAGAATTTCTCATTGAAGTGGACCCTTTCATTCTTAAAAAGAAAAAAAGGTGCGTTAAAAAAGCCAGCAGCCTAAATTCCTTAGCAATTTAAGGATGTTGTTTCTTGTCATGTGCTACCTGCTCCACAAAACACATGCTGTCCATATAAAATATGGCTTGTATACAATTTTTAATACACAATTATAATTTTCAATGAGCCAGGTACAAGGGATATACTGGATCATGTCATTTGCATAAAATGTTAGTCAGGTTGGCAGTTAGTTCACCCTTTTGCTGTCCTTGACACAACACACAGACGGTTGAATCCCATACTGTCATTAGTGATGACAATCAGAATAAAAATCAGTCACCCAACTTAAGTAAAAGAATGAAAAATTGAATCACCTCTGATTTGTCAAATCATTTCACAGAGTAATGATACCATAAATAAACTAGATTAGTCCTGCAAAGGGATTAAAATTCTCACCATAACATTTATGAGCAAGCCATTATATTTGAGGAAGAAGAGATTACATCAAAAGGTTTGGATACTTTTAAAATATAGTAGTACTTGAAAAGGATTAAATAACTTGATGTATCATCTCTCCAGTCAATCTACATTGTTCATTTGCATTTTAATACCCACTGTGGACAAGATGCTTTTCATAAGGGGAATGACTGAACAGTTTTTAAAAAGTGAGTTCTTTATGCTAAGGGATGAGTAATTTACCAAGTTTATAAGAGAGTGGAATATGATGGTGAAGGATCTTGAAACATATGGGGAATGGTTGAGAAAAATGGATTTATTTAGCCTCAAGAAAATTCAGCAGAGGACATCCTAGGTGCTTTCATTTATTTAAAACTGTCATATGGAAGTAAATTAATGTACAAAACAAAGGCAAATAGAAGACACAAGGAAGCCAGTTTCTACTCATCATAGGAGGAGACTTTGTAAATATTAGAGCTATGCATGACTGTCCCCTCTGCATACCATTGGAAATACCCAAACATAAGCTGAAGTTGAGAACATTATAGGGAAAAAATATTGTTTAAAAGAAAAAAATCTAGGTAGATGGCTGGCCAGTAATGTTTCCTTCGGTGCTAAGTTTCTCTGTTCTAGAGCTTAAAAAGACACAGACATGAAATTACCCAAGAAATTACAAATGCAAAAGAGAAAAATCCACACTGAGTGTGAAGTCTTGTCACAGGTTGGGTTTCTCTAGAACGTGACTGTAAGACTGAATTTAGTTTGCTTAATGCTTATCCAGGGTGAGGACAATCTCTGTAGATAGGAGAAATAGGAAATAGGCTTGAGGGAAGAGAAAAGTTAAGCGGAGAGTTAAGCAAGGACCAGTGACAGCCTCAGCCTACTCTGAAAGTTGCTATGAAATTCAAATATCCCTTCAGAGTTGTCCCGAGTTGGGCCAAGACGGTTAGTTCTTCACACAGATTTATCAGTCATTCATTGGATGTGGATCCAAGGCAGAGAGGTAACCTCGCGCAAGGTCACTTGTGCAGCTGAGGTCAAGACTGCTGAAAGGGCTAATGGCTGAAGGCTTTCAGCCAGCAGCACTCCCAACAATTGGGGCCAGAAGTCTTGCACTGAAGGGAGGTCTGGGGACACACTGTAGTGTCCACCAGGTCCCCTCTGTGTGCAAATTGAATCTATTTATTGATAAACAGTTTGTGAGCGACTTCCATGGATTCTAGCAGACTTGTCTTCTTAAATGAATTTTACAGAGAAGGAAAGTTAGTGAAACAAACTTCGATACTGCAGCCGGTCTCCGAGGCACAGCTGGCCCTCATTGTCTCCCCACCAGAGGACCAGCGCTCTTCATTCTAGATACCAGGTCAGTAACAATACCAATTCAATCAACAATGGTGAGTTAAAATCCGTATTCTTGGGCTCAAAGCACAGACTCCTTTGCACTATGCGTCTCTTTCATCCGAGCCTCTGAACCAGACTCTTTAAGGAGTCAAGGAAAAGGGGCCCTTGGGACCAAGAGCACGCAGGTGTTTGTCATCCAGGGCTCCTATGCCGATCCCCCAGCCGCATTACATCGCCTGAGATCCTGCAAGACGCGGCTTCCTCTAGGAAGAGTGAGCTGGCGGAGGCAGCAGTTAAGGCCTGATTCTGCAGTTCTCAGAGCCTCCCAGGCACCTAGCACAGCCCAGCTGGTCCTCTCCCTGCCCGTCCAACAGGGCCCCTGCTCATTCCTTGCACCGCCCTGAGCCACAGAGCGCGTGCGAAGGCTCCAGTCTGCCTTCCTGGGAAGCGCCACACTCCACGCCCCCATCAGGCTCTGGGCCTGGTCCGCGGGTGCCACCTGGGCTACTCAAAAGAGGGGAACATTTCCTGACAGAGGGGCGTGGGCGAAGGAGCCAGCTCCCCATCACAGGGTGTGGGCAGCAGGGCTGAGTCAAAAGAAAGAGCGGGGCTCTGAGGCGGTTCCAGGGAAGGCTCCGGCAGCAGGCGGCCTCCTGGGAGAATTCCTGACACCTCGCAGCTGCTGGGAGGAAAATTGCCCGTAACCCTGTGCTGAGCTGTTGGACTGCTCCGGCGTTTGACCTGCAATCGCCGGCATCCTGGGGCTGCCTAGAAGGTGATGGACTCCCAGCCAGTGCTGGTCTTCGCTGTGACCAGGTCGCGGATGTTCCTGCCTTTGATCTACCCCGGGAGGAAGCCTTGCCCTTCTCTCTCTGCGGGGTCCCACAGGACAGCTGCTCTCTAAGCGTGACTCTGGCCTTTTGGTCAGGGGAAGGGTGTTGTGGGGAAACCACTTTGCATGTTTCCAAAGACGAGGCAGGCAAGCGCCGGAGGGGGAGCCCCCAGGTAACGGTGGTGGACTACAACTATGTGCTACCTGTGTAACCGACTTGAATCTCGATAGAGCATTTTTATCTTAAAAAGGATTGTTGCAGGGCCCACCTGACTTTATGACTTAGAGAATCTAAGAGAACTGAGCCGATAATGCACCACTGAGGCTGTGTGGGCACTTGGTACCCCGTGGTTAGACAGTTCATTTCTACAAAGGCACATGGGGGAATGGTTTTTCAGAAGCTATGAAAGCCTCTGCAGATGGTATGACCTTGCTCCGTGACTCTGGATTGTGAATGTCCCATTGGTGGCTGTCATACACTCCAAATGCTCTCTTTTCCCATAGCTAATAAGGCCACCGGGTATGCCTGGTTTGTTTCAAATAGCAAGGCTGTTTCCATCATAGCCTGGTCTCCCTACAGAGCTCTTCCTATTTGGGTCTCACTCAGAGCCTGCATGTCACTTGGTGTACTCGTCAGTACCGTGTTCCCAGTTGTTGATTCCTTTAGAATCTGAAGAAGCCTACGTGCCATTCTACCTCTTTCTTTGTACTGGGATGTCCAAGAGGCAATAATTTTTCTTTTACTTGGCATGGAACGCCCTAGAATGCTGGTGACTGCTACAGTTTTACCAACGTGACCTATCCCTGAGTCCTTAGGGTTAATCTCTCATCCTCTGGAGCACAGGGGTCTTAACAAGGCCTCTGACATGTTAGCCACTTCTCACTCTCACTAGCATGCACTCATTGATACAGATAGTGATTCAACATGGTATTTTGTAAGAAGTTAGACTAAACTCTAAATATATACTGTTGCCTTACCGTTGTCTGAATTCAAACTATTTCTGATCCCCTGTTCTGATAGTTATGGGAAAGAATACATTTGATGAATCAATGGCTGTATTCTGTGTACCTGGGGCTGTTTTAATACGCTCAAGATGTCACACGTGGCATGGTGGCTGTATGTTTGAGTCTGCTGTAGTCTAATGCCATTTCTAGAATCCATCTGGTTATCACAAGGGGCCAGGCTACTGAAGAAGGTGTAGAACTGACTGGAACATTGACCCTGCGTTCTGTAGATTGTTGAGTGGCATGAATTTCCATCAGTCCCAGGCATGGGACTTTTGATTTGCTGTGTTGGAAGGGAGTTTTACAGTATCAGAAACTTCCTACTTAGAATTCACACCAAAACACCTTTTTACCTACATGCCAAGCATTCTTTGTGGGTGTTATAACGTTAGCGAGGATGTCTATCCTGACTACATTTTGGACAAGGAAAATGATCACTAGGTGGATCTGTGTACCCAATGAATCCTTTGAGTCAGTTTTCCTTTTTTGTCCATTTATTACCTGGCTTCCATATGCTCCCATGTTAACAGATCATGTTGACACTTTAGACTTCTAGGTACCAAGTTAATTCACACTCTTTACCCATCATTCCATAAAATGTTTAACTATTTACCTTCCCCTAGGGTACAATGACCCTAACATATAGTTTTGTCTTCTTTGTTAATCTGAAAATCTTTGTCTTTTGGTGTGGTTATACCAATTTTATTTAATGTAATTATTGATACATTTCAATTTTGGCTCATAATTTTATTGTTCTCTTCATCTTTCTGTTTCTTGCCTGATTTATTGTGGGTTATTTGAATAGGTTTGAGTATTTTATTTTATCTATGTGAATTTTTATTGTATGCCTTTATTTAAATTTTGTTAGTGACTACTGCAGGGATTACAATATATACACCAAATTTTTCAGCTCTACTTAAAGTTTATATTTTAACCTCTTCAAGTGAAATGCAGAATCATTATGGCTAGGTAGGTCTCTTTCCCCTACTCCTTTATTTTGTGGTTGTCATATGCATTATATATGACAGGAAGTGTAGGGGGAGGGAACGGGACATGAACAAGAAAGTAATAAGATAAAGAAAGACTAGGTAAGAAGGAACAATGAAAAAGTATCTAGCTTCTTAATATTGATGAAATACTGATAAGTTCTACTACAGTTCTTAGGGGAGAGATTCAAAACATACTGAGGTTTTAAATGAAATTAAAGCTCTTATTTTCAGTCCACCTACCAAGTGTACAATATCCACACTAAACATGCTCCTGTTTCATTCATCAATATGCAGATTTTGTATTTTGGCCAGGGTTAAGAAAGGCTTGCAGGTTGACAAGTTGGGGTGGAGGGGGCTGCTCTAGAGAAGATAGGTACATTTAAAATCAGGAAAATCAATTGAAAACCCCATCAGACAATTTTATAGGTTTTGCTTTCCATAGTCATGTCTATTTTAAAGAACTAAAGAAGATATGTTTATTTTATATATCTTATTTATTTACTGTTCTGTCTCTTTCTGAAGTTCCAAATTTCCTTCTGATACCATTCTTCTGCTACACAACTTCTTTCTTTTAGAAAAGGTCTTCCGGAGGCAAATTCTCTTTATTTCATCTTGTGTTCTAAGTCACTTCAGTTGTGTAGCTGACCAGGCTCCTCTGTCCATGGGCTTTTCCAGGCAAAGATACTGGAGTGGATTACCATGCCCCAGGGGATCAAACCTGTGTTTCCTGTGGCTTCTGCACTGCAGGTGGATTCATTACCATTGAGCCACTGGGGAAGCCCGAAGTGTAAGTGAAAGTTGCTCAGTCCTGTCTGACTCATTGCAACACCGTGGACTATACAGTCCATGGAATTCTCCAGGCCAGCATACTGAAATGGTTGCCCTTCTCTTCACCAGGGGATCTTCCCAACCCAGAGACTGAACCCAGGTCTCCCACATTGCAGGCAGATTCTTTACCAGCTGAGCCACCAAGGGAGATGGCCTTATTTCTCCTTTATTTCTGAAGGCTATTTTACTGGATAAAAATTCTGGGCAGATAACTTTCTCTTTGGAATTCCAACTAATTTCCCCAATGTTTTACACTCCTCATGGTTTCTGGTGAGAAATCTAAAGTCATTTGAGTTGGCTTTCCCCTTTATGTAATATGTTGCTTTTCTCTGGCTGATTTTAAGATTTTTTTCCTCATTTTTATTTTTAATAGTTTGACTATGATGTATTGAGATGTAATTTTCTTTGCATTTATTCTAATTAGATGTTATCACATTTTTTTGTATCTGTTTAATTATATCTTTAATCAAATTTTGGAAAATTTAAGCCATTGTTTCTCTAAATTTTTTTAATTGAAGGATAATTGCTTTACATAATTTTGTAGTTTTCTGTCATACATCAACGAGATTCAGCCATAGATACATACATATCCCCTCCCTCCTGGCCCTGCCTCCCAACTCCCTCCACTTCCCACCCTTCAGCCTGTCACAGCAACCATGTTTGAGTTTCCTGAGTCATACAGCAAATTCCCATTAGCTATCTGTTTTACATATGGTATTATAAATTTCTATGTTTCTCTCTCCAAACATCTCCCTCTCTCCCTCGTATCCTCCCTCTATGTCCATAGGTCTGTTCTCTATGTTTGTTTCTCCATTGTTGCCCTAAAAATAAATTTAAGCCATTATTTCTTAAAATGTTTTTTCTTCATTGATTTTTCCCTTCTATTTTTCTGGCACTTCAATGACATATATATTAATTATCCAATCTGGAAAAGTTTCAGATTGGAAATTTTCAATTGTTCTGTCTTCAGGTTAATTGATTTTCTTCCTCTGTCATATCCATTTTGCAACTGAGCTACATGTGCTTTTTGTTAATTCCATTATTGTGTTTTTCAGTTCTAAAATTGTCATTTATTTCCTTCTTTATAATTCCTACTTCTTTCTTGAAACGTCTATCTTCCCATTCAAGACCATTTTCCATTACTTCATGAGGCATGGTTACAATCTCTGCTTTATATTATTTGATAATTCCAATATCTGAATCATCTCAGGGTTAGCATCTGTGAATTTTCTAGCATCTGTGATTTTTATTAAGATTTTGCAGGTACTCGTATATCAATTGTATACAGAACTTTTTGAATATTATGAGATTGTTAAATTCTCCAGAGAATGTTGTTGGCATTTTCTTTTAGCAGCAGCTGACCTCATTAGTTTTCAATGCAAGACTTAACCTGTTTTTTGTGGGCTATAGTGGCCAATTTAGTTTTAAAAGTTTATACAGTGCTCTTTGTGCCAGTTTGGGAACTCATCAGTGGTTTAAGCCAGCAGTCCCCAGTGTTTCTGGCACAGGGACTGATTTCATTTAAGATTATTTTTCCATGGACAGGGAGTGTGGATGATGGTTTGGCGATAATTCAAGGGCATTATATCTATCGTGCATTTTATTTCTATTATTATTACATCAGCTTCACCTCAGATCATCAGGCATTAGATCTTGGAAGTTGGGGACCGTGGTTTAAACTATAGTTTGACAGTAAAAAAAGGAGGAAGTCAAGAGCTACCTGGAGTAACAGGCAGATTTGGCCTTGAGGTAGAAAAAAAGCAGGGCAAAGGAGAATAGAGTTTTGTAAGAGAACACACTGGTCATAGCAAACACTGTCTTGCAACAACACAAGAGAAGGCCCTACACATGGACATCCCAGATGGTCAATACCAAAATCAGATTGATTATATTCTTTGCAACCAAAGATGGAAAAGCTCTACACAATCAGCAAAAATAAGACTAGGAGCTGACTGCGGCTCAGGTCATGAACTCTTTATTGCCAAATTCACACTTAAAGTGAAGAAAGTAGGGAAAACCACTAGACCATTCAGATATGACCTAAATCAAATCCCTTATGATTATACAGTGTAAGTGACAAGTAGGTTCAAGGGATTAGACCTGATAGAATATCTGAAGAACTATGGATGGAGGTTTGTGACATTGTACAGGAAGCAATATTCAAGACCATTTCCGCCTCCGCCAAAAAAAAAATGCAAAAAGGCAAAATAGTTGTCTGAGGAGGTCTTACAAATAGCTAAGAAAAAAGAAGCTAAAGACAAAGGAGAAAAAGAAAGATATATCCACTTGAATGCAGAGTTCCAAAGTACAGCAAGGAGAGAGAAGAAATCCTTCCTCAATGATTAATGCAAAGATAGAGGAAAACAATAAAATGGGAAAGACTAGAGGTTTCAAGAAAATCAGAGATACCAAGGGAACATTTCATGCAAAGATGAGCACAATAAAGGACAGAAATGGTGTGGACCTAACAGAAGCAGAAGTTAATAAGAGGTGGCAAGAAAACACAGAGGAACTATACAAGAAAGATCTTCGTGACCCAGGTAACTATGATGATGTGATCACTCACCCAGAGCCAGACATCCTGGAATGTGAACTTAAGTGGGCCTTAGGAAGCATACAGTGAAGCTAGTGGAGGTGATGGAATTCCAGTTGAACTATTTCAAATCTTAAAAGATGATGCTGTTAAAGTGCTCCACCTCATTATGCCAGCTTATTTGGAAAACTCAGCAATGGCCACAGGACTGGAAAAGGTCAGTTTTCATTTCAATCCCAAAGAAAGGCAATGCCAAAGAATGTTCAAATTACCACACTATTGCACTCATCTCACACACTAGCAAATTAATGCTCAAAGTTCTCCAAGCTAGGCTTTAACAGCATGTGAACCATGAACTTCCAGATGTTGAAGCTGCATTTAGAAAAGGCAGAATAAGCAGAAATCAAATTGCCAACATCTGTTGGATCATCAAAAAAGCAAGAGAATCCCCCCAAAACATCTACTTTTGCTTTATTGACTACGCCAAAGCCTTTGACTGTGTGGATCACAACAAACTGTGGAAAATTCTTCAAGAGTGGGGAATACCAGACCACCTGACCTGCCTCCTGAGAAATCTGTATGCAGGTCAAGAAGCAACAGTCAGAACTAAACATAGAACAGACGGGTTTCAAATCTGGAAAGGGGTACATCAAGGCTATATATTGTCACCCTGCTTATTTAACTTATATGCCGAGTACATCATATAAAATGCCAGGCTGGATGAAGCACAAGCTGGAATTAAAATTCTTGAGAGAAATATCAATAACCTCAGATATGCAGATGACATCACCCTTATGGGAAAAAGGGAAAAAGAACTAAAGAGCCTCTTGGTGAAAGTGAAAGAGAAGAGTGAAAACGTAGGCTCGACATTCAGAAAACGAAGATCATGGCATCTGGTCCCATCACTTCCTGGCAAATAGATGAGGAAACAAAGGAAAGAGTGACAGACTTTATTCTTGGGCTCCAAAATCACTGCAGATGGTGACTGCAGCCATGAAATTAAAATATGCTTGCTCCTTGGAAGAAAATCTATGAGCAACCTAGACAGCATATTAAAGAGCAAAGACGTTACTTTACCATCAATGGTCCATCTAGTTAAAGCTATGGTTTTTTCAGTAGTCATGTATAGATGTTAAGAACTTGACTATAAAGAAAGATGAGCACTGAAGATTTGATGCTTTTGAACTATGGTGTTGGAGAAGACTTTTAAGAGTCCTCTGGACTACAAGGAGATCCAAGCAGTCAATCTTAAAGGTAATCAGTCCTGAATATTCATTGGAAGGACTGATGCTGAAGCTGTAACTCCAGCACTTAGGCTACCTGATGCAAAGAAGTGACTCATTTGAAAAGAGCCTGATGCTGGGAAAGATTGAAGGCAGGAGGAGAAGGGTATGACAGAGGATGAGATGGTTGGATGGCATCACCAATGCAATGGACATGAGTTTGAGTAGGCTCCGGGAATTGGTGATGGACAGGGAAGCCCAGGGTGCTGCAGTCCATGGGGTTGCAAAGAGTCAGGCACAACTGAGGAACTGAACTGAACTGAACTGTGACAGCAAATCTCAGGTTAATACCATGCTTATGCAGTTCAGAGGATAAGCCTGTGGCTTTATACACAGGTTTAGGGATCTCTTGCAACAGATCCTTCCTCTCTGTGATTTCCTCCATACTCTCTGACTTCAAGAGGTCCTATTTGCTGACTCTCTGGCTATTGGGCTGAAGTTTCAGTATGCTGTTTTCTCATAAACTCCTGGAGAAGGAAATGGCACCCCACTCCAA
The DNA here is from genome assembly GCA_006408675.1 of Madoqua kirkii. Classification (NCBI taxonomy): domain Eukaryota; kingdom Metazoa; phylum Chordata; class Mammalia; order Artiodactyla; family Bovidae; genus Madoqua; species Madoqua kirkii. The sequence goes on from SJYC01014600.1 coordinate 16,330, forward strand.
TATCCTTGCCTGTAAAATCTCGTGGCACAGGAGCCTGGTGGGCTGCAGTCCATCAGGTTGCAAACAGTCAGGCACGACTGAGCAATTAACATTTACACTTTGTTATAAACTTCCTATTATTGAATATATCTCAGCATTAAAGTGGTGAGAGAAAAAAAATAGAGCAATAGCCTGAATTTCCCCTGAAATCTTTGACTACAGGGACTTCCTTTTGTCAGAAAGCAGGATTTTATCTCATGGTTTTAGTGCCCAAGTGACCCCTACTCCTATCCTTGCTATGCAGATGCAGTTTCCTGACCAGGGCTTGCATAAGGCTTGGGCTGTGTGGTTTAAAAAAACAAACAAACAAACAAACTGGAATTTCCTATACAAATCAAAACCACAATAAGGTGTCACTTCACACTCCTGGGAATGCTGTTACTAAAAAGTCAAGAAATAAGTGTCAGTGAGAATGTGGAAAAATAGGAACCCTCATATATAGCTGTTAGAATGTAAATTGATGCAACCACTGTGGAAAACAGTATGGAGTTTCCTCAAAAAAAAAAAAAGAAAAAGAAAAAAAAGGTAGTAGAACTACCAAACAATCTAGCAATTCCATTCATGGGTATTTATTTGAATAAAATGAAAACACTATTTCAAAAAGAGGTATGCACCCCTATGTTCATCACAGTGTTGTTTATAATAGCCAAGATAAATAACCTAAGTGCCCATCAATGGATGAATAGATAAGGAAGATATGTATACACACACACACACACACACACACACACACACACACACAAGGGAATACTACTCAGGCATAAAATGATGAGGTCTTGCCATTTGCGTTTGTAATAATATGTATGGGTCTTGAGGGTATTATACTAAGTGATATAAGTCATATAGAGAAAGATAGATACTGTATGATTTCACTGATATGTGGAATATAAAAAATAAAACCCCAAATAAGTAAACAAAACACAACAAACCCGTGGCTGACTAATGTCAATGTATGGCAAAAAGATCACAATATTGTAAAGTAATTAGCCTCCAATTAAATAATTAAAAAAAATACACAGATACAGAGAACAGAAATGTCCATGGAATTTTCCAAGCAAGAATACTGGAGTGGGTTGCTGTTTCCTTTTCCAGAGGATCTTTTCAACCCAGGGATCAAACCTGCATCTCTTACATCTCCTGTGTTGCAGACAGATTCTTTACCACTGGGCTACCTGGGGGTTTAGGCTATACTTACTCCATCTTAATTAAAATTCAAACCTCAAAAAATTGAAGCTTGAGATTTAGAAATAAATTAATGAGAATCTCCAAAAGAGCGACTAAGTCATTACTATTCTGATAAATTAGGGTCATGACATTTAAGAAACCTAAAAACTCACTGTAAGGAAGATTCAATAGTTTTTTCTTATTAAATGCTTTTTACTTAGTTGGTTGGACTTTGAATTATCCTGTAGTTTCAGTTCTTCTCATGCATTAAATTATTTCACTACTCCTTTACATAATAAGGAATGGGTGTTTTGTTTGACAAATGATTCATTTGACCTATTTATGAATAAATGGAATTTTTGACATTTCTACTGCAAAGAGTAAAGATATTTTAATTTTTCTATATTATTTTTTCCTCAGTGAAATGACTTAGATGTGTATAAGAGACAGGGACTATACAGTCCATGGAATTCTCCAGGCCAGCATACTGAAATGGTTGCCTCTATAATTCCTACCTTTTCAAATTCTCATAAATATTTTAATCTTGATAATGAAATTTATTATTATTATTTTTAAAAGTTTTCTGTATTCTTCCTCTTACTAACAATCATTCAAAGCAAGTTACTTCACCTGTTGGTGCTGCAGCTTCTCTGCTATACAATTGGAATAGCACCCATCATTTTACATGATTGTTACTAGGATTCCATGAGGGTACAATATCTGTGAAAAGGACAGGCATAGTAATTTCTAGTTACTAATGGTTATAATGTATTATTGCTTCTCCACTACCACCATGGATTCTCATTATCACACTCACCCACTGTCAATAGATGACATTTGTGCTATTCTTGATGTCCCCAGCTACACCAGACATAAAGCCTCTGACCCCATCATGTAGGTGCTCTTAATAGAATCCTCATGCATTGTCCATTTAGAAGAATGTATTTGGTATACAACATTACTGTCAGTTTCTAGTTACCAGTTGTTTTTAGGAAATCTATGATGACAAAATGTATATTGATGACATTACAAAGCTAAAATGAGTCAAAGGGACAAGTGAGGTACTATCAGGAGTACAAAGGAAATCATGCATCCAACATATATTTCCTGAGCTCCAGCTCTATACCAAGAACTGGGCTAAGATCTGGAAATTAAAATGCAGACAAAAGGTGTCTACACACAGATTTGTGGAGAAATCAGAACTCTCTAAACTATAAATTCCTTCGGATAAGGATCATCTTTCATTCATCTTAGTGCTTTCAGCATTTAGCAGAATTTCTGACATATGATAAAGTAGTAAATTAAATTTCTGAGTTATATATTTCATGGCTAATTTTTCTTGCTAAGTAGCATCCTTTTTCAGACCTGGACTGGACATGACTGAGCACCTAAGCACAGTGATAAAGAGCCCACAGGCCAATGCAGGAGACAATAAGAGATGTAAGTTTGATCCCTGGGTCAGGAAAATCCCTTAGAGGAGGAAATCTCATCCAACATATATTTCCTGAGCTCCAGCTCTATACCAAGAACTGGGCTAAGATCTGGAAATTAAAATGCAGACAAAAGGTGTCTACACACAGATTTGTGGAGAAATCAGAACTCTCTAAACTATAAATTCCTTCGGATAAGGATCATCTTTCATTCATCTTAGTGCTTTCAGCATTTAGCAGAATTTCTGACATATGATAAAGTAGTAAATTAAATTTTTGAGTTATATATTTCATGGCTAATTTTTCTTGCTAAGTAGCATCCTTTTTCAGACCTGGACTGGACATGACTGAGTACCTAAGCACAGTGATAAAGAGCCCACAGGCCAATGCAGGAGACAATAAGAGATGTAAGTTTGATCCCTGGGTCAGGAAAATCCCTTAGAGGAGGAAATCGCAACCTGTTCCAGTATTCTGGCCTGGAGAATCCCATAGACAGAGGAGCCTGGCAGGCTACAGTCCATGGGGTCACAAAGAGTTGGACATGACTGAAGCAACTTAGCATGCATGCAGGGTCACACCCTTTCTACAAAATAACCCCAGTAGTAAAATCTGAAACTGTCTTGATAGACTCAGAACAGGATATCAAAGCCACTGGCTTCTCTCAGCCTTGTGGCAGTATACCTAAGGGACCTAACTTGAAGACCATCCTTCTAAAGAAGTACCACCACTTATTACATCAGATGTGAAGAATGTCCTGTTGAATGGTATCTGTGTTTCTAGCTTTTCTTCAGTACCTTCCATTTTCTCTCACATAAAAATCTTGTCAGAACAATATACGATCATTACACTGAGCAAAAATCACAAATTCTATTCTTTGTTACATTTTCATTAAAATAGTGAGAGTCAGAGGGCTGCCATACAACAGAGGAATTCGTGATCCTGTGTGTCCTGGAAGCAAACCTATTCCTGGCAGCTCCCACCAAGTCTCATGGACTCCAGGCAGGGCACAGATCTGCTGGGGATTTGCTTAAGCTCCCTCTTGATTATGGTTTCCCTCTGTATGTTTCAGTGAGATAGGGAAATCCCAGTCACATATTCTCTCTCCACATCTTCATTCTAATCCATATAGCTCAGATTTCTCATCTCAAAGAGCTCTATAGAAACAAATACAGAGAGAGGCAACAGATTAAGCCCATTGTCTGAGAGAGTAGTGAGAAATAATTGAGTTTGAAATAAGAATGTGGATTTAAATATATTACACATTCAAAGAATTTTAAACTGCTGAGTAGTGCTTCTTCTCTGCCTAGGAAGGAAGCCTGGTCAGACAGTCCAGGCAGTGCAGAGTCCATCTTGCAGTCCTGCCCCCGCCCCACCATGGAACATGAACACTGGCTCTACCCGACCCAGGAGCCTGAACAGGCAGCCTTAGAGCCCAGGCTGTGGTGCTACTTTGAGTGAGTATTTTTTTCCAAGCACAAACCAATTAACTCAGTTCTCTGTAGACACTTACCCAATGTCCCACAAATTTAACTAATTCTGACACTGTCTCCCTGCAGATAGCATGAGATTCCACAGGTTATGGAATCTTAGTTGCAAGACCACACTTCAGAGGCCAATTACAGGGTCAAGTCATTCATTGCCAGTGCTTCTGATTGATTTGTTATAAATCAGTTTCCCAAGACTTCCCTCCATGGGTTTGATAAATTTGCCAGAGCAGCTCACAGAACTCAGGAAACCAGTTTACTTACTAGATTACTGATTTATTACAAAAGATATTAAAAGATACAAATGAATAGCCAGATGAAGAGCTATATAAGACCAGGTGTGGGGGAAAAGGGCACAGAGCTTATATTCATATTCATTCTGAGCTTACCCAGCACCTTCACCTGTTCAGCAGCCTGGATGCTCTTCCACATCCATCCTTCTGGGTTTCTATGGAGGCTTTGTTACATAGACATGACTGGCGGCTGAACTCAGTCTTCAGCCTTTCTCCCTCCCCCAGAGAGGCTGTTCCAACACTCTCATCACAAGTTTGGTTCCCTTGGAACCAGTTCCCCATCCTTTGGTTGATGTTCTTTCAGTCAGTTAAGTCTTGTTCAACTCTTTGCAGCCCCATGGGGTATAGCTCCTCTGTCCATGGGACTTTTCAGGCAAGGATACTAGAGTCATTGCAATTTCATTCTCCAGGGGATCTTCCTGATACAGGGATGGAACCCAAGTCTCCTGCATTGGAAGGCAGATTCTTTACCCCTGAGCCACCTGGAAGCCCTTATCCGTAGGTTACCTGCTGCTGCTGCTGCTGCTGCTAAGTCGCTTCGGTCGTGTCCGACTCTGTGCAACTCCATAGACAGCAGCCCACCAGGCTCCCATCCCTGGGATCCTCCAGGTAAGAACACTGGAGTGGGTTGCCATTTCTTTCTCCAATGTATGAAAGTGAAAAGTCAAAGTGAAGTCACTCAGTCGTGTCCGACTCTTAGTGACCTCATGGACTGCAGCCTACCAGGCTCCTCTGTCCATGGGATTCGCCAGACAAGAGTACTGGAGGGGTTGCCACTGCCTTCTCCTAGTTTACCTAGGGGCTTTCTAAAAGTCGCCTCATTAACATAACAAAAGACACCTTTAGTCTCTCATCACTTAGCTGAAAGGGGTTTAGGAGCTCTGTGCCAGAAATGGGGATAAAGACCAAAGACATATTTCCTATTATCAGTTCAATTCAGTTGCTCAGTGTATCCAACTCTTTGTGACCCCATGGAATGCAGCACGGCAGACTTCCCTGTCCATCACCAATTCCCGGAGCTTACTCAAACTCATACCCATTGAGTTGGTGATGCCATCCAACTATCTCATCCTCTGTCATCCCCTTCTCCTCCTGTCTTCAATCTGTCCCAGCATCAGGGTCTTTTCCAATGAGTCACTTCTTTACATCAAGTGGTCACAGTAATGGTGCTTCAGCATCAGTTCTTCCAATGAGTATTCAGGACTGATTTCCTGTAGGATTGACTGGTTTGATCTCCTTGCTGTCCAAGGGACTCTCAAGAGTCTTTTCCAATGTCACAGTTCAAATGCATCAATTCTTTGGTGCTCAGCTTTCTTTATGGTTTAACTCACATCCATACATGACAACTGGAAAATCCATAGCTTTGACTAGACGGACTTTGTCAGCAAAGTGATGTCTTTAATTTTTAATATGCTATCTAGGTTTGTCATAGCTTTTCTTCCAAGGAACAAGATCTTTTAATTTCATGGCTGCATTCACCATTTGCAGTGATTTTGGAGCCCAAGACAATAAAGTCTCCCCCTGTTTCCATTGTTTCTGCTTCTATTTGCCATGGAGTAATGGGACCAGATGCCTATGATCTTTATTTTTTGAATATTTAGTTTTAAGCCAGTTTTTCCACTCTACTCTTTCATTTTCATCAAAAGGCTCTTTGGTTGCAGGCAGACTCTTTACCAGCTGAGCTACCAGGGAAACCCAACATGAAGACGAGAGTTAACAATATTGTGTATTTGAAAGCTGCTAAGAGAGCAGATGTTAAATGTTCTCACTCTACATACATACACACACACACACACACACACACACACACACAACACAATTGATAAATATGTGAGATAATGGATGTGTTAACTAACCTTATTGTAATAACCATTTTGCAATATATATGTATATTAAATCATGGGGGGAAGCCAAGTAGCTCAGTTGTGAAGAATCCGCCTGCAATGTCAGAAACACGAGTTCAATCCCTGAGTCAGGAAAATCCCCTGAAGGAGAAAATGGCAACCTACTCCAGTATTCTTGCTGGGAAAATCCCATGGACAGAGGAGTCCATGGTCTTAAAGAGTTGGATACAACTAAGTGACTGAACACAACAATATCAAATCATCACGCATACACGTTAAACATAAACTGACAATGTTATATGTCAGTTAAACGGTATTTTAATGTTTTTATTATCTCTGTATTAGACTAGCAATTGGACCAGGGGAAAAAATGTGAAGGCTTGTTGTTTGATCACTTCTGTAATTCATAATTCATTTCAGTACTTCCCTCCCTCTTTGCTAACCTGGCCCCTAAACGCACCCCCCCCTTTCTATAACCTTCTTCACCCTTGCCCACCCACTCACTCCCCAACAGCTACTAGGATTAGTTTTCCCTTAGTTTTAATCCTCTGGCTTCCAAGGAAGCCAGAATACCTGGTTCAGTTCAGTTACTTAGTCATCTCTGACTCTTTGTGACCCAATGAACAGCAGCAGTCCAGGCTTCCCTGTCTATCACCAACTCCCAGAGTGCACCTAAACCCATGCCCATTGAGTCAGTGATG
>SJYC01014601.1:0-11666 GCA_006408675.1 Madoqua kirkii
TGTTTGCTTTTTTTTAATGTGTGGTTCCTTCTGATTTCAAGTGTGGTCTGCAGATAAACTACATCAAAATCCCCAGCTTCATTCACAAATTTCCAGATTCTATAGCTGTGGGCTAGCAACCAGGAAAGAGCAGTTTTTATAAGGACCCAACAGCAGTTTTTATAAGTTCCAGAAGACTCTGACACTTACAAAAACTCTGATCTACTGCAATAATCATCTAATGCCTCTAAGAATTTTTTTTAAAAAGGTCACAATTTGAGTGAAATCCCTGATAAATTACTTTAGGTAAAAAGTATGTTTTAAATCAGTATATTAAAATTTACAGAAAGTAGACTTCCCTGGTGGCTCAGGAGTGAAGAATCCACCTGCCAATGCAGAAGACATGGGTTCCATCCCTGATCACCAGGAGAATCCCACATGCCAAGGAGCAACTAAGCCCATGAGCCACAACTACTGAGCCTGTGCTCTAGAGCCCAGGAACAGCAACTATTGAGCCCTAGGGCCTGTGCTCTGCAACAGGAGAGGCCACTGCAATGAGCCGTTGCAACCCAGCTAGACAGCGGGCCCCGCTCGCAGCAACTAGAGACAAGCTCATGCAGTAATGAAGACTCAGCACAGTCAAAATTAAAAAAACTTACAGAAAGCATATTTTAACATGCTTTTATGATATCAGTAATATGTAACAACAAATTTCAACTTTTCCCCATTAAGGGGAAAAAAAATGCTGTTTGGTTGGGAAGATCAAATGTATATTAAAATACATGTAAACATTTACAGGCTATGGTATCAAGATCTGCTTTCGTGACATGATACTCAGAACTCTCACATTTTATACTGGTCACCTTCCAAACAAAACTAGTAACTTATTTTTATGTCTGTGCTGTTTCTGAAAACCTGAGAACAGAGATTTCAGGGAGCTATTTCTGAGTGTTTCCACAAATAACAGTGCAGGTGTGGATAGTTGGTATCTCAAAAAGCAAATTAGATGTAAATGTCAATGTATTTTCATTTTTAATGTTAGTTTTGGTAGTACAGGAGACACGGTGATGTGCTGTACAGAAAAGTTTATTCAGATAAATAAAATTTAGGAATCTGATGACAAGCATATGGGGGTGAAGCTGCAGAAGTGTCTGCTGCTGCTGCTAAGTCGCTTCAGTCGTGTCCAACTCTGTGCAACCCCATAAACGGCAGCCCACCAGGCTCCCCCATCCCTGGGATTCTCCAGGCAAGAACACTGGAGTTGGTTGCCATTTCCTTCTCCAATGCATGAAAGTGAAAAGTGAAAGTGAAGTCACTAGTCATGTCCGACTCTTAGTGACCCCATGGACTGCAGCCTACCAGGCTCCTCCGTCCATGGGATTTTCCAGGCAAGAGTACTGGAGTGGGGTGCCATTGCCTTCTCCGGCAGAAGTGTCTAATACCCCACTAATTGGCTGGTTCACGTCACTATTCCTCAAGCTGCCAGTCTGCAATTCTGTCACCAGTCCAGACAGTTGGGAAACACTGAACTAGATCAATGGGCGTGGGAGTGGTGACTCCAGTCACCTGGATTGCTGAGTCCAACCATATGGTGAGGGAGGTAGGGAGGGTGGCCGTGCCCTTGTCAAGCCCTCTGGAAGCATTGGGATAGTCCCTCCCCACCCACTCTGCAGCAAACACTGGCCAAAGTAAACTTCAGATGTGACACAGGATGACTATGCAGGTTTTTCCATCAGCATAGGGCAAAATGACCAAGAATGGCACCTAAATCTAATCACGCTCAAGAGGCAGAGAGGCAGACAGAAGTGAGAGAAGGCCCAAGAATTCTCCTCATCCCTCAGTTATTCCTTCCCACCTCACACCCCCAGCACAAAATTTTAACCCCTAACGGTTCCTCTGCACTTTCATAAAGTCCAAACTACCCAAACCACAGGCTGCTGGTCTGCAAAAATCATTCCCAAGGCAATTCCACCCTCTTCCTGAGAGACATTCTTGACTAAGGATTCCTCAAACTGGCGGAACAAAGCTGTCCCCTCTCTCTCCAAAGCCCTGGAAAACACTCCACCCTCTTTCCCTAAATCAGAACACTCCCTTCATCCAGCATTTTCAAATAAAGGCTCACCCTCTAGTGGATCTTCTTCCGTGCCTTGAAGATAATAATTCAGCATGATCAGGAGGGGGCGTAATTCACTGGCTACGGAACCACTGACTCAAGACCCAGGAAAAGGTTGGAAAATAACAAAAGATGAGGTCTGGTTATTTCTCAAGTAGATATCTTAATCAAGAAGAAAGTTGTTGTTGTTGTTGTTGTTTTAAGGGGGGAGGGGGAGGTGGAATTCACAGAAACTGCTGGAGGGACAAGAAGCTTTCTTATTGCATAAAATATACTGATTATATGCCTTATCAGGACTAAGACTGGAAAGATTTTTCAAAGTAAATGAATAAGGGAAAACAAGAAAAAGCCGGGATGGGAGAGGAGGCTGCTCTATTTCCTTAAGAAAAGCTTTCCTTCTAAGTCTTTTAACATAATCCAGCAGTTGCAAACAAACAATGGTGCTGATTACTAACTAATTACGTTTAACCACTGGGGGTGGGGGAAGGGGCGGGGGCAGCAGAGACTCCAGTAGGCCTAACTTCCTGTAAATTTCAGGATGACTAGGCAGTATTTCATCAAAGTGGATCAAGACAGTTAAAATGTTTCAGCAAATCAATCTGGCTCCAAGTAGTTCAAATGGGGGGGTGGGCTTCCCCTACCCTGAGAACTGGCCTGGTGGAAACAAAGGGTTGTCCTAGGAGACCTGACCACTGGATGCATGCTCAGTTGCTCAGCCCTGTCCCTGTTGTCTTTTTCGACCCTATGGACTGTAGCCTGCCAGGCTCCTCTGTCCATGACCACTCAGTCCACAAGCCAGAGATAATGAAACCGTGTTCCTACATGCCGTTCTAGAAAAACCATGTGAAGGTCAAACTAGGAGATGTAGGCTTAATCTGTAGCACTAGAGAAGAGGCAGCTTTTAAAAGTCAAGTAACACCAGCTCAAAAAAATTCTGTAAAGTTCAAATTCAGCACATGCGTGCTGAAAGAGGCTGAGAGAGCCAAAAGATTTTGCTTATCTTTTTACAGGAAAGGACAATGGAGAAATTACCAGACCAACGTCACTTTCCCTTCAGAAAAAAAAAAAAGTTAGCAGGCTTAACCGAGATAAAAACCTTCATAGGTCATAACTCCATGAAATCAGCAGCCTAGTGAGAATCTCTCCAAGAACACTGTAGGAAATTAAGTGCGGATTAGCGTAATTAAATGTAAAGTCTCCTTGAGAGAGACTTCTGCTCCTGAAGACTACAGCCATCTCTGTGAAACGCATCACAGAAAAAAATTGTGAAGAGGATTTGCCAGGCATCACAGCATTTTCACTTTCACATCAGGTCTGCACACACTATGATCTAAAAAGAACAGAGTGGTGATTTGAGGAGAGAATTAAGTAATACAGCTTATCAGAGAAAACCACTCCATTCTCCAGTCTTCGAAAAAGTTCACATGCTCATGTAATATACTGTAACTGTAATATACTTAGGAGTTTCCAAAAATTACACACATTTCCTCAAAAGAGATATAGAAAAAAATAGAATCACGGGGTAAGGGCCAAACATTGTCTCTTCTGAATGCCTTGCCTAAATAGCCAATTATGGGTCTTAATACATTAATTCTAAGAGAGAAAAAGAGACTATTACCGGAATGTTGAGTAAGACATCTTCAAAACTGTACCCTTGGGCCTAAGTCCGTTGGACTCACAGTAAAATCACCCCCTCAAAAAAGCAGTTTTATACAAAATTTTGTATTTTAATTTCCCAGCTGCCAAGAGAAATATATAAGAAGCAGAAATTAAACTAATTATGTCAGCAGCACAGTGAACAAAACTTTAATTGTATTACACACAAGTTAGACATTGCCGAACAACACAAAGGCACTTAAAGGCAGACACTTCTTTAGATATAAATGATTCCCAATCAATATGACAAAAATTAGTCTGTCTGGGCAATAAGCAGATTCACACATGGAAAAATCCAGCCAAAATCTAATTCAATATTAAAAAAATGAACATAGAGTATAAAAAACAAATCTCCAAAATGGCTTAAAATCACTTGGTCATTTACATATGTTAGATCATTAATAGGTCCTTTAAGCCAGTATTTACTAATCAGCTTTTTTAACCTCCTGCCCACAAAAGATCCTATTCATTTAGCTGGGTGGACAGGTGTTAGCAACCAGCAACCTTTTTTAGCCTCAGAGTTCCAGCGGCCTGACCTGTGATTACTGTGGCCATGATTGGCAAGTCGAAAGGAAAGGCAGTTTAAAAAGGGGGAAAGGGAGGAGAGAGGGAAAAGAAGAAAAAAACCAAAAAGGGAAAGGGGAGAGGAAGATGAGAAAAGAAAGGGCTGTCAGGTGCTATTTAAAGAACCCCCCTCCACACCCAAGCCTGGGAGCCTGAGTTGAGCTCCCAGGCTACAGCCCAGACACTGGAGGCAGAATTTGGATAATGTCATGAATTTATTCCCGAAGTCATTCTGGATATATGCCTACACTCCACTCGTTCTAAGAAAAAAAATTTTTTCAAGTATCTGTGACTCATTCCTCTTTACCATATTTTCTCCTTCTTGAGTCCTCACTCTTTCATACGTTTTCTAAAAGAGCTGACCGAGTAGATATTCCTGGAAGGAGACAAGGGGAAGGCTGGATTTCGAAAGATATCTGAAGCCTACAGAATAAAAATCCTCTGAGAAGAGAACGTTCATTGAGCTCCATACAATATACAAAGAAGAGATTTGCTCTCCTTTCATCCACTGATCAATGCCACCAGGTATTATTTTCATGTGGCAGATGAAGAAAAGGAAGCCCACAGAGGTTAAGTGACGTGTCTAAAGCACCCGTGGGTTTGATCCCTGGGTTGGGAAGATCCCCTAGAGAAGGAAACAGCAACCCACTCTAGTATTCCTGCCTGGCAAATCCCATGGACAGAGGACCCTGGCGGGCTGCAGTCCATGGGGTCACAAAGAGTCAGACACAATTTAGGGACTAAACAACAAGGAAAGAAGCCCAGCCAGGAGGTGGAGGATTGGGGGCTCAAAGCCAGGTTTGTCTCTTTTCTAAACTGTTACATTTCCCCCAAATTTAATTCCCTAACGGTATTAAGTGCCCCATTCTGCTTTAACTCAGGGGCTCTGGATTTCACCTCTTCTTCCTTCCATGAACTCGGCAAAAGACCTGTGACTAAATTTTATTGCCTATTGAGCATCCATCATATCCAGTAAGCGCTTCAGTTACTGTAGAAATGAAACATCTGGCCAACTGGCTTTATTTAAAATCTTACATACAGAGGATGACCAGGCAGCTCTCCTATGCAACACTGATCAGAACTAGATCTGACTACCCGGTCAGTCCTCCAGTGGTTTCCACATTATCATTCATTTGTCCACTCAGGAAATACAGGAAGCTACTCTCACCAACCCTCCCTCATGACTCCGGACAGATAATACGGCAGACAGGGCCCCTCTGGAAAGTAATTTACATAAAAGTTATAAAAGCTCTTTGTTATCTGTCATGACTCGGAAATGGACTATTCTAGCAAATCAAACATCCTGAATAACATAATTACGCTTTTAAAGGGACTACCAATTTATAAAGAATTGCAAAGCGATGCAACACTGGTTCCTAAACCCGACTGCAGATCAGAATCACTCGGGGAGCTTTTAAGTAGCTGCCCAGAGTGGCTTTTAAAATACAGATTCTCAGTCATCACTTATTCACTCAAAACAAAAACAAAAAAACACTTCAGGAGGTGGAGCTGGGAAATCTGTATTTTTAAAGAACCCCTCAGTGACAAAGCTGCTATGTATCGAATCTTTCAAGAAGCGGCTGGCTTTGGGAACTCCTTGTAATAAAACTCACTTTTTAGTTAAAAAGGCTAAAGCTACACTGAATACAGTGTGACCTTCCTTTGTTGATTTGAGAGATCTTGGGTTTTCCCGTGCCTCTGGATCATCATTCACTAGTCACTGTACTGGCAAAACCAGAATAGAAGAAAAGGTTAAGAATAATCGTACTGGTAAAAAGCTGGAAAAACCAGCTTTTGTTTTCCTATTAGACTTTTAAAGAGCTGATTTTCCCCAGAGGAAACTCAAGATTTTTATGCTAGCCTTGAAAAAGGAAAATGTTTAAAAACAGGTAGATTCTCTTAACAACCGCTCCAATTCTGAACATTAATGGGCCCAAATGCATCAAACATGTGGAACAGTCACCCTGAACTAGAGAAAGCAGAGAAACTTCATGACAGTCTTAACAAAGATAAAGGAGGATAATGGGTTTAAGCTAAGAATGGCATCTTGAGGATTAGATAAAACCACTGTCCTGACCACAGCAGATAAATCCTGGAAACTAGGAGAGCTAAAGTCTTTCAACACGTAAGGCCAATGATTTCAAACCATCTAGGACGGCTTTCATGTAAGATACAATAGGACACTCTATTAAGAGCCCAACAGGTTTTAGGGGTTTAAAACTCCAAGTAATATAAACTCACAAAACAAGAAAGGGACCACACCATCTCCCTACTGAAGGAATGGGAATTTGTGATTGCCTAGAAAAAAGCTGTCCTTCAGATTGCCAGAATCTTTCTTACATAAACACAAGTCATAGCTACCAATAATCAGTAACCAAACAAAAATAATAACCAGTAACCACTACCAAATAATGAGGAAGCTCACACCTCGAGGCTTCAGCAACAGCAATTTAAACTATGCATTCTCCTTAAACTCTAAATTATAACCCAATTCTGTATTGCAGAGGTTATGAGATTTTAAGGTGCAGAGGTTAAATCTTTCCTCTCAAAACATAAACCCTATAGCCAGTACAAGTTTCATACAAAAGTCTCTAATCTTTTAAAACAACAGCAGTATTTATTAAAGGTTCTAAGAATAAAAAATTGAGGTGGAATTAGTTCCCTTAACACTCCTTGGGTTTACAAAGGTGTTTCAGAAAGTTCTAGGCACAACACATTTTGTGTACTAAACATCACAATGGACAGGTAATTAGGGAAGAAACTGTACCCTTTCTCTGTTATTGCTGCTGTTTGTTTTGTCTTTTTAAATGTTGGTCACTGGAAATGGTTTTTCCACTGCTGTCTTAAGATAGTGCTAAGCAGAGTGGTATCAACTGGCTTAGTCATGAGAAAATTTTGAAAACTAATTAATTTCTAACCTTTTGGACAACAGCTCTCTTTTTGTGTATGCTATTTTAGCAATGGGTTAAATTAAGTCAATTTCAAAGATTTACAATCCCTGACCCCAAGGTAAACAGTCTGGATAACAACTGTCTTCCTGATCAATATGGAAGTTTCTAGTGGGCTGATCTTCCTAAACAGACATTAAAATGTGTGTGTGTGTCCAAGATTACATGGAAACCTTCTTCATGCACAATCAAGTTATTACAGTTAGGCTTGCCACATCAAACTGTAATTGTCATACCCAATTTTCAAACTTAAGAAAATAACACCTCTAAATAAACTGTAATTTATGACTTATACTCTGAAGTCCAGAATTATTAGGAAATACGCTATAGAGTTTAAGAAATGCTTGCCATCATCTATTTCCTTGAATGTGAGGCAAAACAATCAAGAAAAAAGGATAAAGAAGTCGTCAAACCTGAAATCCCCTGAACTAGCTCCCAACCCTAGAATTCCAAACACAAACTCGGCCAGCACCGTGTCCCCTGCCCGCTTCCATTCCTAGAAAAGTGTTCCCGTAAGTGGACAACCTTGGCCACACTATCTTGAGCTGTCACTGGGAAAACAACTACTCCCCACACAGTTGCAGCCAACAGGGGGTGACAGGAGGTGTCTGCCCTCCAAACCATGTGTAAAAACGAGATGGGCAAGAAACTTACTTTCTTAGAAGGCCACATAACACCTGGAGATGTTTGTTCCTTAATTTCTGGTGGCCTTTAGCCAGGGGGCAAAGTGACAGTTGTGGGGTGAAGCCCTCTATCGGAGCTAACAGTAATTCTTCCCTGGGGTAGACGGGGAGGAGCATAGTACCCTCTTCCTTGACTACACAAGCAGTTTTTCCCTAGAACAAATGACAGGCCAACAGAAAGGAAAAAGTATACTGTTGTTTCTATCTTCAGCCAGCCTGACATCAAGCTCTGAGCAGACAGAAGCCTGCGAGGCTGTGGCTACCCGGGTCCCGCACGCTTCCCCATGTCCGGTCAAATGTCTCGTGGGCAACCCAGCTGCAGAGGCCCCACCGTTCCTCTTCGTCTTGGCCACTGGCGGCCTCATACAGGTAACCTCAGGGAAAGAGAAGCCAACTTCCACCAGTGGCCCCTAGGTGGGGAGGGGGGCACGTGGGTGGGAGAAGCATATCCCCAAACTTCTCCATCGAGCCTCCGAACTCCAGCCTCCACCTTCTTCCGAGAAGCCCGCGGGGCTCCTGCCCTGGAAAGTAGGGTCAGGCTAGCTGCTGAACGCAGGCCGCCGCGCGCACCTGCCTCAGTTTCCTCTGCTTCAAAAGCCGCATCTTCCCCCCCACCCTCACCCCCACAAGCCAACTGAACCTGCCGATCGGGTAGGGCGTTTGGAAACAGATGATACACACGTCTCTCGTTAGTGCCCCCACAGGTGAAGTGCTTCCGTGAGGGGCACTTTTTTTAATGGGACAGGTGCGGGCTACCTTGAATGCGCAGACTTTTCAGCGACGGAGGGCTTCCCCTCATCCCCTGTGGGCAGCGAGCGTCTCAGGCCGCGCCCCGCACAGAGGAGGCGCCCCCGCCCCCACCCAGGACCACAGCCTGGCGAGACCCAGAGGCCGACGCTCCTCGACTCAGGACGCCCCCAGAAGCCCAGCCTAGGCCGGGCGCCCCGCGGACCCCAGCGCGGGCGCCGCTGCCTCCTCACCTGTCGCGGCCGCCTGCCCGGCCCGGCACCTGGGAGGGGAAGGGGAGGGGAGAGGAGGGGCCGGATCCGGGCCGCGGGCGCCTCAGGCAGGGGCGCTGCGGGCTGCGCCGCGGCGGCGTCTCTGGGGCTGAGGGGCGCCGGGGGGCGGTCGCCACATCCTCGCGGGCGGCCCCAGGAAGTTGGCCCCCCCTCCCCCCTCAGCCATCCCCAGCCGCCGGGGCCGGTCGCTCCCGCCCCTCGCGCAGGCCCCGCCCCTCGCGCAGGCCCCGCCCCGGCGCGGCCCCGCCCCCTCGGGAGAGCGCCGCCGCCGCTCCTGCCGCGCCCGAGCCACCATAGAGAGGCGGGAGGCGCGCGGCGACAAGAGGGCGGCCTCCGCGCGCGCGCGCGCGCCCCCTGGCGGAGCCCCGGGCCGCGGGCGGCCGACCCCGGCCCACGAGCCTGAGCCCATGTGTGTGGCGACGACACTCCGCTGTCGCGGCATCTGCTGCTTCCAAGTCGACGGGGGTCACCGCACTCTGCGCGTGGAGCTGAAGGGTCCAAACCGTGGTCCAGCTTGGAAAGCCTAAGCAAGCGCTGTAACATCTCAGAACTCGTTTCAAAAGAAAATTTTGAAAGTTGTTTCACTTCCATATCCCACTCACCACAACGGCTATCAGCAAGTGATGGCTCCCCCAAATTACAATGAAAGAAACTCAGGCCCATTGGGGTTCACTATCTAATTCAAGGTCGCATGGTTGGGAGGTATTAGAAGCCAGATCAAGGACATCAAAACCCATGTTTGTCCCATACACTCTATGGCACCTCCCTCTCAAGCATTTTCCAGTCTAAGGGCGAAGAATTAGCTAGTTTCACCTTAAGAAAGTGAGGAAACTCCTCAGAGGGAGGCCCTGGTAGAATGAAGACGGCTCTGTAGGGAGGAACCCAGCCCAGCTGTTCATCATCAGCTGGGTACCTTTCAGCAGGTACTTAACATTTCTGCACTTTCCTTGCCTCATCCCTGAAGAAATTGGTACTGTTGGTGTGAGGCAGATTGTTATGAGGATTAAATAAACCAATACATATATTCAGAAGTGTTTAGCAAACTATAAGGGGGCTTCTCTGGTGGCTTGGTAGTAAAGAATTTTGCCTGCCACTGCAGGTTGGTGAGTTCCATTCTTGGGTCTGGAAGATCCCCTGGAGAAGGAAATGGCAGCCCACTCCAGTATTCTTGCCTGGATAATCTGGTGGACAGAGGAGCCTGGTGGGCTCCAGTCTGTGGGGGTTGCAAAGCACAACTGAACAGTTGAACAAATACACACTAAACCATTAATACAAAGCACTAGAGTTGCATGGGGAATTGTTACCCAAGGTGGACTAATTTTCTTATACCTTAAGTTTCCTATGGAGACCTCTTAGGGTTGTCCTGAACAATTTGTATTTTAACATAAGTAATATCACAAAGAAAAGTGGAGTAAGATGATATCATTTATACATGCAGACTCTGTAACTTTACAAGCATTATTTCCAGTTTTTACAACCCAGCAAACTCAGTACTATTATTCCCATGTTATTTTTTTTCAATATTTATTTATTTGGCCGTGACGGGTCTTAGTTGTGGCATGTAAACTCTTAATTGTGCAGCATGTGGGATCTAGTTTCTTGACCAAGGATCGAACCCCAGTTCCCTGTACTGGGAGTGAAGAGTCTTAGTCACTGGACCACCAGGGAAGTCCGTCAGTCAGTTCAGTTCAGTCGCTCAGTCGTGTCTGACTCTGCGACCCCATGAACTGCAGCACGCAGGCCTCCCTGTCCATCACCAACTCCCAGAGTCTACCCAAACCCATGCCCATCAAGTCAGTGATGCCATCCAACCATCTAATCCTCTATCATCCCCTTCTCCTCAATCTTTTCCAGCATCAGGATCTTTTCAAACGAGTCTGCTCTTTGCATCAGGTGGCCAAAGTACTGGAGTTTCAGCTTCAACATCAGGCCTTCCAATGAATACCCAGGGCTGATCTCCTTTAGGATGGACCGGTTGGATCTCCTTGCAGTCCAAGGGACTCTCAAGAGTCTTCTCCAACACCACAGGTCAAAACCATCAATTCTTCTGCACTCAGCCTTCTTTATAGTCCAACTCTCACATCCATACATGACCACTGGAAAAACCATAGCCTTGACTAAATGGACCTTTGCTGACAAAGTAATGTCTCTGCTTTTTAATATGCTGTCTAGGCTGGTCATAACTTTCCTTCCAAGGAGTAAGCATCTTTTAATTTCATGGCTGCAGTCACCATCTACAGCAATCTTGGAGCCCAGAAAAATAAAGTCAGCCACTGTTTCCACTGTTTCCTCATCTGTCTGCCATGAAGTGATGGGACCGGATGCCATGATCTTCATTTTCTGAATGTTGAGCTTTAAGCCAACTTTTTCACTCTCCTCTTTCACTTTCATCAACAGGCTCTTTAGTTCCTCTTCACTTTCTGCCATAAGGGTGGTGTCATCTGCATATCTGAGGTTATTGATATTTCTCCCAGCAATCTTGACTCCAGCTTGTGCTTCATCCAGCCCAGCATTTCTCCTGATATACTCTGCATGTAAGTTAAATAAGCAGGGTGACAATATACAGCCTTGACGTACTCCTTTTCCTATTTGGAACCAGTCTGTTGTTCCATGTCCAGTTCTAACTGTTGCTTCCTGACCTGCATACAGATTTCTCAAGAGGCAGGTCAGGTGGTCTGGTATTCCCATCTCTTTCAGAATTTTC
>SJYC01014602.1:0-14584 GCA_006408675.1 Madoqua kirkii
TGGAACCAGTCTGTTGTTCCATGTCCAGTTCTAACTGTTGCTTCCTGACCTGCATACAGATTTCTCAAGAGGCAGGTCAGGTGGTCTGGTATTCCCATCTCTTTCAGAATTTTCCACAGTTTGTTATGATCCACAAAGTCAAAGTCTTTGGCATAGTCAATAAAGCAGAGATAAATGTTTTTCTGGAACTCTCTTGCTTTTTCCATGATCCAGCAGATGTTGGCAATTTGATCTCTGGTTCCTCTGCCTTTTCTAAAATCAGCTTGAACATCTGGAAGTTCACAGTTCACATATTGCTGAAGCCTGGCTTGGAGAATTTTGAGCATTACTTTACTAGTGTGTGAAGTGAAGTGAAGTTGCTCAGTCGTGTCTGACTCTTTGCGACCCCATGGACTGTAGCCTACCAGGCTCCTCAGTTCACGGAATTCTGCGTGTGAGATGAGTGCAATTGTGCAGTAGTTTGAGCATTCTTTAGCAGTGCCTTTCTTTGAGATTGGAATGAAAACTGACCTTTTCTAGTCCTGTGGCCACTGCTGAGTTTTCCAAATTTGCTGGCAGCAAATACTAAGTGCAGCACTTTCACAGCATCATCTTTCAGGATTTGAAACAGCTCAACTGAAATTCCATCACCTCCACTACCTTTGTTCTTAATGATGCTTCCTAAGGCCCACTTGACTTCACATTCCAGGATGTCTGGCTCTAGGTGAGTGATCACACCATCATGATTATCTGGGTCGTGAAGATCTTTTTTATACAGTTCTTCTGTGTATTCTTGCCACCTCTTCTTAACATCTTCTGCTTCTGTAAGGTCCCTACCATTTCTGTCCTTTATTGAGCCCACCTTTGCATGAAATGTTCCCTTGGTATCTCTAATTTTCTTGAAGAGATCTCTAGTCTTTCCCATTCTATTGTTTTCCTCTATTTCTTTGCATTGATTGCTAAGGAAGGCTTTCTCATCTCTCCTTGCTATTCTTTGGAACTCTGCATTCAAATGGATATAGCCTTCCTTTTCTCCTTTGCTTTTCGCTTCCCTTCTTTTCACAGCTATTTGTAAGGCCTCCCCAGACAGCCATTTTGCTTTTTTGCATTTCTTTTTCTTGAGGATGGTCTTGATTCCTATCCCCTGTACAGTGTCACGAACCTATTCCCATGTTATTAATGAAGATCTTCCTTTTAAGAAATTTACCCAAAGCCACACAGTTAGGAAAAGGAAACCAGGTCTTTCCACCACCAGGAACACATGGAAAGCCTGGCCTGCTGGCGGCCTCTAGCTCCTGAATCAACTGTGCCCATTTCTTTCCTGTCTGGCTATTTTGCTCACTTTCCTTGATGCACTGCCTGGTTCCCTCTGCTTCTCCCCAGGGGTTTATCTCTCCCCCTCCTCCCCGCAAAGGCATTTATTGTCTCCTCTTTTCCCTTCTCTGACTCCTGTTCTCTTTAGATGCCATCCTCTCTTATTTCTGAAAGGGCTTTGTGACCCGTGATTAAGGCACATCTATTCCCCACCCAAACTCTCCTTCTCTTGATGTTAATTATTATCATAGAAAGTTAATAGGTCCAGAACAAGGACGGGGTGAGACCTAGAGATATCATTTCGTAAGCTTAGTTTTTAAGCTTAAGTGCACAGTTCCGAAAGGGAGTGCACTTAAGCCACTGATGGGCCTGATAATTGGAGTCAGAATTCATGACATCCTATGGAAATCATTTTTTCTGGGCCCTCTGGTCTGTATTACAGCTAAATCATTGAAATGCTGCTAACTAATATGCGTGTCGCTAAAGCAAGGAGGGGCTCAGAGCTGCATTTACCCACACACCTCCTTTCTCCACCTTTCATATTATCACCATCATTATTTTTCATCTTTATCGTGCCCTTCCGCAGAGGCACTCCATAATGTACCCGTTGTGCAAGTAATCTGAAATCCTTTTCAGCAAGCAATAGTATTTAGTCGTAATAAAACACTAATTTGTCTACCAAGTGACATATTTATAGGAGCTGTTTACTTTGACGTATTTTTATTATTTCTACTCATTTGCTAAGTACTTTCCGATACATATTTATGAAGCACGTACCTTTCCCCAAAGGCAGTGAAAAAATAAATCATATTATTTCTTGTATTAGTAGCAGAGTGGCTTGTAAGTCCTAGAGCCCTGATTTTTGTTATGTTTGGCAAGAGCTGGAAGAATTAATGGTGATTGAGCACCTACTATGTGCCAGACCCTGCAACAAGCACTTTACATAAATTATCTGTTTCATTTCCTGAGACATTTATTTTACCAATGAGGAAAATGTAATTCCTCTACAACATATATTTTACCAATAAGACAGAGACATTACCTTGTCGAGGTAATTTAGCCAGGAAGAGTCCAGCAGGGTTTTGAACCTAGATTTTCTCCTGACTCCAAAATCCCAATGGAGAAGAAAGTGGCAACCCACTCCAGGATTCTTGCCTGAAAAATCCCGTGGACAGAGGAGCCTGGTTGGCTGTAGTCCATGGGATCACAAGAGTAAGACACAGCTTAGTGACTGCTGCTGCTGAATCACTCCAGTCATGTCTGACTCTGTGCGACCCCATAGATGGCCTCCTACCAGGCTCCTCTGTCCCTGGGATTCTCCAGGCAAGAACACTGGCGTGGGTTGCCATTTCCTTCTCCAGTACATGAAAGTGAAAGTGAAGTCACTCAGTCATGTCCGACTCTTAGCGACCTCATGGATTGCAGCCCACGAGGCTCCTCCGTCCATGGGATTTTCCAGGCAAGAGTACTGGAGTGGGGTACCATTGCCTTCTCCGAACTTAGTGACTAACCTACCAAAATCCCAAGTCATCATTCCATTTCATCAGCCCTCTCTCAACTTCTCTTAACCAATAAGTTTTGTAAAATATAAAGTATTGCTTTCTGAGAGAGGCTGTGTAGGTTATCCCAGAATAGAACACTAAAGTCTATCAGTCGATAGACACAGGATGCTACCTCCAGTTTTTCTACTGGAAATTATCCTCTGAGTGAGTTCAGTTCAGTTCAGTCGCTCAGTCGTGTCCGACTCTTTGCAACCCCATGAATCGCAGCACACCAGGCCTCCCTGTCCATCACCAACTCCCAGAGTTCACTCAGACTCACGTCTATCGAGTCAGTCCCTAAGAAATCAATGGTAGGATGTTTGCCAAAACAAAGGGCTGATACAAGAGTTCAACTCAGGACTTCCCTGGTGGCCAGTGGTTAAAAATCCACCTGCCAACGTAGGGGACATGGGTTTGATCCCTGGTCTGGGAAGATTCCACATACCACGGGGGCAACTAAGCCCGTGTACCACAACTACTGAGCCCACCCTCTAGAGCCCACATGCCATGAGAGGCCACCACAATAAGAAACCTGCGCCTGCTCGTGGCAACTAGAGAAAGCCCATATACAGCAATGAAGACCCAGGATAGCCAAAAAGTAAATAAATAAGAGTTTTCAGGGGACAGTGCAAATGTGGGACCCTTGTTCAAATAGTAATGAATTTCTGAATGGCAACAGAAAAACATTTTTTAAATTAATTTTTATTGGAGTATAGTTGCTTTCCCTGGAGCAGGGCATGGCAACCCACTCCAGTATTCTTGCCTGGAGAATCCCATGGACAGAGGAGCCTGGAGGGATACAGTCCATGGCGTTGCAGAGTCAGACACAACTGAAGCCACTTAGCACGCACGCATAGCTGCCTTACAATGTTGTTTCTAGTGATAGTTTCTACTGTATAGCAAAGTAAAGAGCTGTATGTATACATATATCCTCTCCTTTGGGGATTTCCTTCCCGTTGAGGTCACCACAAAGAATCAGGTCACGTTCCCTCTGCTATACAGGAGGTTCTCATTAGTTATCTATTTATACACAGTATCAATAGTGTATATATGTCAATTCCAATCTCCCAATTCCTCCCACTCCCTTTTTCCCCCTTCGATATCCATACATCTGTCTCTGCTTGGCAAATATCACCTATACCATTTTTCTAGATTCCAAACATGTGTTAATATACAATATTTGTTTTTCTGATTTACTTCACTCCATATGACAGTCTCTAGGTCCATCCATGTCTCTGCAAATGATCCAACTTTGTTCCTTTTTATGGCAGAGTAATATTCTATTGTATCTATGTACCACGTCTTCTTTTCCTCTGTTGATGGACAGCGGAGCTTTAAACTAAGCTCAGGGCTCTGTGCAACTGCACTGGTCACACTACCATGAAGCTGGCCTTGCCTAGACAGAAGGAAGCGTTTCTCCCAGGTATCCTAAGCCTTTCAAGTAATACGCAACTGAGGGCCTATGATATGCCTGGGAAAGTATCTGGCATTTTACATAAGCTATATGACCCTAAAGCAATTCTATGCAATAGGCATTATTTTCCCCTATTCCCCAGTGGATGAAACTAAAGGCTTAAAGAGGCTGATTGAGCCAATGGCATACAGTAAGTGTCACAGCTAAGACCAAGTTAGAGGAGATGTAAATCTTGTTCCTCGACTTTGTATCCTTTTCACCATATACCTATTGTCTTCCTGTAAACCCCAGGCTTATGTTGACACTTACACCCAGAAACTAGGGAAGAGCTAAGATTCAAAGGCTACTCAAGGAGTCAATCTGTGCAGCAGGTCAAGTGCACTTGTTCAGCTCCGAGATGCACTGAATAAGATGTGGACAGGACTTCCCTGGTGGTCCTGTGGTCACAACTCTGCCCTCCCAACGAGGGGCCTGGCTTTGATCCCTGGTCAGGGAACTAGATCCCACATGCCACGACTAAGGCCCAGGGCTAGCTGCGAGGGGCAAAGTCCTGTTGGAATGTCACGGGCTAGTCTGGAGCCACAGTGAACGGTGCTCCTCCTCGTGGCCAGAAAGGCTGCCTGGGGGAGGCTCTCTGGCTGGAATAAGTCCCTATTGAGGACAGAACTGTACCAATTGAAAACTAAAGGCAACGTGGACACAGAATCTTGGCCAAAGAATCGAGAGTCCTAGGTTCCAGCCCCTGTTCTGCCGCTGGGACTATTTCTGCTCTTGGACCTTACTTTCCTTCTCGGCTAAATGACAAGATGGGGCATATGGTCTTTATTTGGCTGTCTCGTGTCTTAGATGCAGCATGTGGACTTTGCTGTGGTACAGGTTTCGGTGCCCTGCAGCATGTGGGATCTCAGTTCCTCAACCAGGGATCGAACCTGCGTCCCTTCCATTGGAAAGACTGATTCTCAGCCAGCACACCACCAGGGAAATCCCCGGGCATGTGATCTTTACAGGCCTCTCAAATCTACAATTCTAGGGTACTGAGTCAGGGACAAAGCACCTGACGCCACATTCAGGAAACATGCAGATGTGCCCAGGACAGAGACGGCAACCAGGCTCCACCCTGAACATCAATTTCAACTGACTGGTGGTGGCTGCCTGGAGTGTTATGCGGAGAAAACCGAAAATTGCAAAGGTCTCTGAGCTCAGCGAAAGAGAATGCCTGATTTATTGCTGATGCCTGCGTGGGTTCAAGATGCCCCAATGGTACAAATGACAGGGATGTGCCATCCCCAGCTTAACATTTTGTTTGCTACTATGGCTGCAATGAGCTTCGTAGGTGGAGCGAGGCATAAAGAATCCACTTGCTAAGGCAGGAGATGTAAGAATAGGAGTTCAGTCCTAGGGTCAGGAAGATCCCTTGGAAATGGCAGCCCACTCCAGTATTCTTGCCTTGAGAATCCCATGGACAGAGGAGCCTGGTGGGCTACAGTTCATGGGGTAGTGATACAACTGAGGTGACTTCGCTTGCATGCAAAAGGCTACCATTATGTACCCACTGCTCCTAGTAAGGAGGCCGCAGGCTCATTTCTCCTGAGAGCCTGTGGAAGCACCAGCGCCAGGGTTCCTCCAGTCTTGGCTCACCAAGCCTGTCCTCACTCAGGCAGATACCCTCAGGCTGAGTTGCTACTTGCTCCCAGTCCTCCAGACCTCTTCCTTTGATCCCTCCTGTGCTCATCATCTGTAAATGTTATATCTTCTGCCTCTAACTCTGACCCCGCTTCCTGCAGCCAAGATACAACTAATTAACTACACAACAGGCTCTCAAACCGAGAAAGGCAACCTTCCTTTCAAAAAATGTGGTCAGTAAACAATCCTGATCATGTTCTACCTTTGATTTCCCCCTCCCTGCTGTCCTCCCCTCCATCCAGCCGGGGCTATAGCTCGAAGAGAAATGGTCACAGCACCCGTAACAGACCAGGGCAGGGCGGGGGTGGGGGACTATTTCATACATGGTGGTACAGCTGGCAGGAAGAGAGGGGTAATTACATTGCATCTTGGAGCCGCCGGCAATGAATTTCTGCATAAAGGACAAGATTTGCCGTGTATCATTTACGCCAGCATCAATTTTCCCAGCTGGCTCTACTGACTGTGCAAATTCTCCCGTTTATGGGCAAGGCCATGGTTCAGCACCTCGGCTTACTCTGTACCGTGGAGGGGCCCCACAGAGCACCATGCACGTTAAACAGGCGGCTGGATTCACCGGGGCCAGGTCACATCATCCCTTCCTGTTATATTATATCCCTGGGACTGCAGTGAGCTCCCAGTCTCACCTAGTCACGGTGATGCATGCAGGTGTCTGAAAGCAAATCAACATGAGGGAAAGAGGAACAGGGGTTCTCTGGGGCCTCACTCGGTAACTGAAAAGCCACCGTCTGGGGGAAAACAGATGACTCTGCAGCTCAGTGAATTTCTTTTGTATTATATGTTTTCAAGAGCAGGATCTAGATAAGGAAGAGTTTTGGCACTAGTGGTAAAGAATCCACCTGCTAATGCAAGAGACACCAAGAGACATGGGTTCAAAATCCCCTGGAGGTTGGGAAAATCCCCTGAGGAAGAAACGGCAACCTGCTCCAGTATTCTTGCCTGGAAAATTCCATGGACAGAGGAGACTAGTGGGCTACAGTTCATGGGGTCGCAAAGAGTCAGACACAATTGAGCACACAACATGGGTTGCATTTACAAGGTTACTTCCACCCATTAAGTCAAAGACAGAGTTAGGGGGAAAGGAGCCCCATCTTACAGATGGAAAAACAGAGGCAAAGAAAAAAAAAAAAAAGAAGGGAAACAAAGGCAAGCCAGAGGCCTCAAGCTCAGTCACTGTGTCAGGATAGAGGGTAGGATGGTGATGTACAGGGTTAATCTGTCCAGGCACCAGAGTGCCTCTTCAGAGATGCCCAAGTCCATGAACCCGGCTCCCGCTGGAAACACACATAGTAGAAACAAGGGAAGAAAACCTGGTACCAGCGTAAACTTCTGGGTCCTTCCACAACAGCATCCTCTCTTGCCAGTAGCACTGTGTTTCCGGAGAAAGGAGCTGAGGGTGAGATGGCTTCCCAGCGAGAGAGCGGGGCTGCCGGCAGCAAGCAGCAGGCATTACCGTGCAGGTGAGCTGGGGGCCTAGCGGCCTGCCCCTTCCCCCATCAACAGCACCGTCACGTGTGATCTCCCTGGAACACTGGGCTCTGCTCCCAGTGTCCTTTGTGATCTCCCTGGAACGCTGGGGTCCCCCAGCTCCCTAAGTCCACCGTCTCCTGGCAACCTGTTGGCTGGAAGAAGACAGGAGGGAAGCGTGAGTGTTTGAGCTGAGCAGCCCACGTGGGTAGCTTCTTTGGCTGCAGGGTCTCAGCCTTCAGGAATTCACAGACATCTGCAGGCGCGGAAGCCACCCTCAAGGGCCTGGATTCCTGGCTTCCCCCTGGGGCTGGCTCACCAGACGGGGGGATTGGTTAGACACGCCACACGGCGGCTGCCCAGAGATTCTGAGCCTTGGGTGCTGTCCAGGAGAAGCCGGGTGCTGGGCACAAAGCTCCAGGAGCGTCCCAGGGCAGGCTTGAGCTGCCCGCTGTCCCTATCTCGGGTCATGTGATTGGTCACCTGCAGCAGAAAGAATCAAAGGCTTATAGACCCATAATGCTGGTACAGAGGACATTTGCTCCTATGGCTTCATTTTATAGATGGGAAAGCTGAGGCCAGGTACGAGGAAACAAATTCCCCAAGGCTCCATGACTCATCACCAGTCTGGAGTCAGAACCCTGGGCTCCTGACCTGCACTGAGCTCTTGCCACTAAACCACGATGCCGGGACTTCCCTGGTGGTCAGTGATTAAGACACGGGTTTGATTCCTGCTCCGCAAAGATTCCATATGATGCAGGGTAACTAATGCCTGCGTCACAACTACTGAGCCTGTGCTTGAGAGCCTGTGCTCCACAATGAGAGAGGCCACACAGTGAGAAGCCTGCACAATGCATTGAAGAGTAGACCCAACTCGCTGCAACTAGAGAAAGCCCGTGGCCAGTAACAAAGACCCAGCACAGCCCCCCACCCCAAAGGCAGCTGGTAAAAGTGGCACTCTTAAAGAATCTATTAAAAGATTAAAGAAATGGTGTCCTTTTAAAAAAAACACACAAGATTACAGTTTAGTTGGAAAGTTGATTAAAAGTATATGTATATATAGGCAAAGAAAAAAGTCAATGAAGGTATATTAAAAAAAAACTAATATGGTCTCTGTGGATGTGGAGATTGATTACAAACCGGACACTTATATTTAACTATTTGTCTTTACCTTTTTCTATGAGAAGCGTGAAGACTTTCAAAAAATTATTCCATAAGCAGAAAAAGTTACTCTCAAAGCAAAAAAGATCCCTTTCTGTGAAGCTCTGGAAAAGGTAGAGCTTCATAGACAGGGACAGAAACCAAATCAGGGGTTTTCTGGGGCTGGGGGGTCTTTCTGGGTGATTGAAATATTCTGTATCTTGATCTTGCCAGATGCGACTGTATCAAACCTCAAAGAAAGAGAAGTTACTCTGTGTGAATTACACCTCAATAAACCTGACTTAAAGAAAGTAAAAAGAAAAACAAGACTGTCCCTGGGCTTCCCTGGTGGTTCAGTGGCTAAAACTATGTGCTCCCAATGCAGGGGGCTCAGGCCTAATCCCTGGCTGCACAACTAGATCCAGCATGCCACAACTAAAGATTCTGCATGTTGCCACTAAGGCCCAGCGCAGCCAAATAATTAACTTTCTAAGTGTTGAACTCGACATTGCCTGATCCCCTGGCTATTTATGTGTCTGAGCCCCTCACTGTCTGGCACTCTAGATGATCCACAGAAGTTGAGCTATGACCCCTTCCCAAAGGGTCACTCTGGGGGTTCAGAAGCTGCTGTTTTAAGGAAATACCGAGCACCTGGAAAGAACTCCTCCCCACTTGGTGAAGTCCAGGGACCAGAGAGAAGGCTAGCATGGCTGGCCAAGCCCACTTCCTCACCAGCACTGCCACACTGAGGTCCCGGGCCAAGGTCTTCAGCTCTCGGGCCAGCTGCATCATCAAGGCCAAGCCTGGAGGAGAAAAAGCAAAGAGAGTGGGCAGCGGGGCGCAGGCTGGCCGAAGACGCGACTCCAGAGCCGGCAGGCAAGATCACGACCCTCCACCCTGGGCTCTGCCACACCACTCACCTTCCCTCTGCTGACCTCCCAGAAGTGGGGCGACCACCGCAGCGACCGAGTCCACAACCACCACCTTCAGAGTCCCGGAAGAACTGCTGACCTGCGGGGCGGTGATGGGAAGCAGGTGCCACCAATCAATCGGCCTCCAGGGGGCGCTAGTTACCAGACAAACCTGCTCCTCTATCAAAAACTGGTAGGAAATAACCTCTCCCACCCCAAATATAGCTGCCCCTCTTGATGGAACTCGAGCAGTGCCTTTCCCCCCAACCCTCATGTGAATGTATAACAGATTATACTGAAGACTTGGGCTTCCCTTGTGGCTCAGCTGGTAAAGAATCCGCCTGCAATGCAGGAGACCTGGGTGGGAAGATCCCCTGGAGAAGGGAAAGGCTACCCCACTCCAGTATTCTGGCCTGGAGAATTCCGACTGTATAAGTCCATGGAGTGGCAAAGGGTCGGACACGACTGAGCGACTTGCACTTTCACTGAAGACTTGGATGGACCGAGAGAGTTTGAATCACAGGATATCAGATACTCTAATTAAATGTGAGAAATCCTTGCTCAGATCCTACGGTCCCTGATCAGAACATTTTTTCTTTCTTTTCTGTTTTTTTAAAGATTTTTTTTGATGTCAACCCTTTTTAAACTCTTTACTGAGTTTCTTACAATATTGCTTCTGGTTTGTTTTATTTTTTTGGCCCCGAGGCATTGAGATCTTAGCTCCTCGATCAGGGACTGAACCTGCACCCCCAGCACTGGAAGGCAAAGTCTTAACCACTGGACCACCAGGGGAGCCCTAGATGTCACTCTTTTGATTAGGCTTCATTATATGTCAAACAGAATGCACTGCCAGCCCATGATCACACTGTTACACAGGACAACCTGTTGCATTTTGCTCTCACATGTGTGCTGTCTTGCAGGAGCAAGCAGCCTTGCTGTGAACTGCCTATGGAAAGCAGCGCATGGCAGGAATAGTGGCAGCTTTGAGGACTTGAAGATGGCCTCTGCCAACAACCAGCTGCCAGCAAGAAGCTGAAACCTCTAGGAAATGAATTCTGCCCAACAACCTGAATGGATTTCTAAAAGTGGTTCTTCCCCAGCTGAGCCTACAGATAAGAGCACAGCCCATCTACCACTTTCATCAACCTAATGAGATCCCCTAAGCAGAGGACCAGGCCAAGCTGTGCCCAGATTTCTGACCTACAGAATTTGAGATAATAAATACATGTTGTTTTAAGTCATAGTTTGCAGTAACTTGTTATGCAATAATATAATACATATCATCTAACAGTGCTACAGTTGAAAAAAAAGAAAAAAAAAAGTCTTGGACCTGGGAGTTGAGAGGTTTGGCTATAAGCTTTGCTCTTAATGTTAAAATAAAAAAATTTTTTTTGGCCATGAGGTATGTGGAATCTTAGTTCCCCAACCTGGGATCACACTTGTGGCCCTTGCAATGGAAGTGCAGAGTCTTAACCCCTGGACCACCAGGGAAGTCCCTAAGCTTTGTCCTTAATTCTAAATATGCGGTGACTGTAGGCAACTCACTGAATGTCTCTGGCCTCCACTTTGCTCGATTCCAACAAAAGGGTTGGATTAGGTCAGGACTACTTTATGTCTCAACACATGGGGAAGCATAACTTGCTATGATTCCTATGCCAAGTATTTGTTCAACCATTATATGGTCTAAAGTTTGTTAAAACGATTTCTGTTACATACAGCCCTAGGTATGCCCATGGGAACATGATATCCTTTAGGGTGAGAGGTAAAGTTTAAGATAAATTAAACTAGTCTCTCTAAGGTTTCTCCCATCATGCACCTATCCAAGCACCCATCAGGTATACCAGGGTACCAACACAAATGCCATTCCTAACCTCTCTCCCTTGTCAACAGGACTCTGAATGTGTTCAAGCACTGAGCAGAAAATCTGACATCAGGGAAGGTGCGCCTAACCTCTGAACTAGGACAGAAAAACTCAGTTTTTGCCAGTTAGATGTAAAGGGAACCGAGAAGTGTAATGGTGGGTTCCAGACAAAGAGGTAGAGAAAAGAGGCATCTATCACCGCCCTGGATATGGATGTGTGAAGACATGATGCGTGGAGCCATGGCAGCCACTCTGCAATCATGAGGGGGAAGAGCCAGAGAATCGGGCACACCAACCTAGAGCCCTGATTTTATGGGTGTGCCAACCTCCAGGCTTACGCGAGATAATTAAATGTCCTCAAGGTTCAAGTGTCTGTCAGATAGACTATTATTTGCAGCTGAATGGACCCAGTTGGAATGTAGAGATGAACAGGAACTGATCCTTGCACTCAAGGAAAGGGCTTACTCTTTAGTGGGGAAGAGGGGCTTGTGAATGAGGAAGCAAAGAACTGAGGAAAGAAAGAATTAAGCATCCAGAAATCCCATCCTGGGAATGGCAGGCACAGCTCGAGTCACCATATTGCACACCTGCCCACACGCAGACAGCATAGGTGGGCTGCGGGGAGCAGGGAAGGCAGAAGGTCAGGCTCACCTGCTGGGACACAGCGCCTCGCAGGTCCTGCAGCGCACCCAGCATCTGGAAGATGTCAAACGCACGCACCACCTGGATCCTCTGGAGAGCTCCTGCCTGAGGGGGCAGGAGAGAGAAGGGAGGGCCTTGGAGAAGAAGGGCCAGGAGCCGCGCATGATGGAGAGGGATTCTGAGGCTGAGAGAGAAGAGGCACTTAGACACAAGGACTCAGGTACAGATGGCAGTGGGCTTTGTCTGCTGGGCCAGTTCGCAACACGCTGGCTGCCTGGGTGCTGAGCTGCAGAGCCAAGTCAGAGCTCCGTGGGAAGGAGTGGCAGTGATCAGTGTGTCTGCCCTGGGCAAAATATGGGGCAGAAACACAGAGGCTGGGCGTGTGTCTGCCCTAAATGAGGGGATGCCAGGGGTTGGGATTCTAGGAAGGATCCTTGTGGGTAGCATCCAACTGGGATGACGTCATAAAGGGGAGGCTTTACAATACAGGAAGCATTAGTGGAATAGCAAGTTTCAAAGCCAGAAATGACTAGTCACCCAAATGGTCCAAATTCTTGCCGTGTTAGATAATGGGGTCTTATGGTGTCAGAACCTCCAAGGAACCCAGCCTTCCTGCCCTTTACCTGCTCCTCCTCGTCCGGGGTCCTGGCCTGAAGCAGCTGGAGGATGCGGGAGGCTGTGAGCCCTCCGTTGGAATCAATGTAGAGGACGTTCTGCTGCAGGCCATGGGCCACATTTGCTGCCACACAAAGACATACCTGAGTAGAGACGGGCCACTGGGTGAACCTCAGCCCTCAAGAAGGGCCCAGAATGGGAGCCCCCCACCAAATCTCGTCCAGATCCCAGAGGCGCGAATGGGCCCTGAGACGCGAGTTCAAGTCCCACTCCTCATCACCCGTCTTCTCTCTTCCAAGCTCTGAAATCACAGGATCCTGGCAGAAGCTTCCCCAGAGATCCAGGACTGTGCCGCCCCTCCCCCAACCCTCCTGGCTGCTGGCTGCAGGTGTACCTGGGTTTTCCGCTACCCGGGGCGCCTACAATTTCAGTCACTTCTCCAGTGTAGAGACCAGCATCTAGCAGTTTGTCCAGGCTGATGGCAGAAGAGGAGGGAAGAGCGTCAACCGAAGGGATTGGAGGGGAGGGAGGAGACGAGGGGAGGAGAAACAGCAAGACATTCCTTCCAAGCATTGTTCTGTCCAGAGACGTTCCGACATCTCTGGCCAGGAGGCTCCTGCTTGTGGAGTCTCCTTTGGGGAAAGGCACTGTCGAGTGTTCCCCCTCTGGCCCCTCATCCTTTCACTCTCGCCTTAAAGATCACCTCTGGGTAATCACTTCTCTCCGGAGGTCTCTTCGCTGCCCCATTCAATGGTTCTCTCAGTCTCCATCACAGTCCCTTCTGGGTTTCCTTGATAGCACTGCCCATAATTTGTCATGTTTTAAACTCTGAAATAATTATAGATTCACAAGAAGTTGCAAAAAAAAAAAAAAAACCCATGTAGTGAGGTCCCGTGTACCCTTCAGCTGGTTTTCACCAACGGTAGCACCTTTTCCTCTAAGATGTTTTGCACTCCATCTTAGTACAACAGCGAGAAACTACACTGGTGCAGTCGAGAGCTGCAGCTCCATTCCTTCCACGTGTGTCCGTGTGCACAGTTCTCTGCCGTTTCACCCCACATGTGGGTTTATGGAACCACTGCAATCGAGACAGAGCATTTCCATCTCGGCAGGGCTCCCTGTGCCAGCCTTTTATAACCACACTCACCCGTAAATCCCTAGCCAGCCCCTGGCAACTGCTTAATCTGTTCTCCATTATTATCATGTTATTTCAAGAATTTTGACTTCCCTGGCGGTCCAGTGGTTGAGGCTCTGTGCTCCCAATGAAGGGTGCACAGGTTCAATACCTGGTCAGGGAACTAAGATCTCACATGGTGTGGCCAAAAAAACAAAGAATTTCTAAAGAGACCCAAGCGTGAATATTTCTTAAGCTTCTCAAATGATTCTAATGAGCAGCCTGGGCTAAACCACAGGTCTGGACTCTACAATCAAGAATCAATCGCATTCCTGGCCCTGAGGATCTCCATAAGGAATTCCCAAATCCACCTGCATATGGACAGACCCCCTCCCCACTCCCCTGCCACCTGCCTTGTGGAACGGAAGTACATCTGAGCCTAACCCCGTTTTGAACACAAGCGCTATCTGGAATTTATCCTTTACCTTCCCCCCGAACTGGCTTTCGTTCATTCTTTCAGTCATTCATTCAAACATCACCTGAATGTCTCACATTTCCTAAAGGCCTTTTTCTAAAACAAGGGGGAGGCAGAGATGAATAAGACACAGCTCTGGCCTTCAAGGAACCACTCTTCTTCCCCCGGTCCATACAGCTACTTCCAAGGCTCGCTGCCTGCTCTCCCATTTGTAAAGATGCCCCCAGCACTACAGGCCATGAGAAGACCTACAGCAGAGGGACTTCCCTGGTGGCCTAGTGGTTAAGACTCCTTGCTTCCAAGGCAGGAGGCTCAGATTGAACCTTTGGTTGGGGAACTAAGATCCCACATGCTAAGTGGTGTGACCCCCCCCCCCCCCCAAAAAAAAGCCGGTTAAAAAAAAAAAAAAA